>VIGQ01001406.1:47500-50805 GCA_009663005.1 Actinidia chinensis | reverse complement strand
TAGGCCACCATCAAAGATTTCGAATCATTATCTTGTAGCAATTGAATCTTAATTTTATCGACCAACCTATTATCAAATTAATTCCTTATAGCGTCTCTCAGCACTTAAACTTCATGGTGTCATTACAGGGACAATAAACCATCCTAAGATATAACCATAGAATGAAAGCACAATTCGACACTCTTATCTTACCAGTGGAACAAGCAAGAATATACTGTCCCATTAGATGGGCTAAGCATCTGCTAATTGTTGACCCACACATCAAAACGTCTCTCCATTAATTCTCACGGGAGTGAACGTTATGTTTCGGCAAAGAATCTATAATGCAACAAACAGCACACCTGAAATAAGGATAAAATTAAATTATACAGTCCGACCACGGAAGGAATGGAATGATGTTATATTACATTGACCAAGATATATCCTCCATATATTCTCTCTTCAAAAAACCATTCAAATGAGTTTTTGAGCAATAAATCCCCATTTAACGCAATCAAAAATTAACAGGGTTCTTTTTGGTCTACCACAAACCATTGCCATCCATGGCCGCCGCCCACAAAATACCACCCACCACTATCCCCTCCATTCACCTCCCAGCCCCACCAACCACCACCATCACTACTGCCAACCATCACCAACACCTTCCAACACTACCCCACTGCCCAACACTGCTACCACTACCACCGCCGCCAACTACGATCAGCAACCACGACAATCACCAACCCCACGCGCCATTGCCACGCATCCCACCGCCAACTGCTGCCACCAACCACCACCATCACCACTTCCGCTGCCACCAACCACCATTGCGCTGAGCGATGGCGTTTGGTGGTGGTTAGTGGTGGCAACAGGTGTGGCGGCGGTTGGAGGCGGCGGCGGTAGTGGTAGTTGGTGGAGGGTGGAGGGTGGGGGTTGGCGGCCGTAGGTGGGGGTGGGTGGCAGTGGTGGAGGTGCTGGCAATTGAAAGCATCGTGGTGGTGGTTGGTGGCGGCAGTGGTTGGTGAGGGCAACGTCGGCAGTTCATGGTAGCTACAGCAATGAGGGATGTTCTGGCAGCGGCAGCAGCATGGAGGTGGGTGGGTGGGGTGTTTGGAAGTGGTGATGGCAGTTGGTGTTGATTGGCGGTGGGCTGTGAAAGTAATAAAAAGTAGAGGTATTTGAGTTTTAATAAAAAGATAAACAAGAATGAAGTGGTTATTCCTCCCGCCATTAGGGATTCGTTTATTCCTTGGATTGAGGAATGATTACCCTGAGACTTCTTCCTTGGATCAAAGTATAAGCCTAATCTAAAAGTAGCACATCATACTGAGCCTGCATTTGCTGATCTGTCTCTGCTCAGTTCTGCAATTTCCAGAGAATGTTATATCTAAAACGCATACATATATGTAATCAGTCCTAAAATTAACGGTGAACAAAGAATATTTAATGAATCCTATAATTCAAATAACAATTGCGCCAAAAAACACATCATCATAAGCATCTCAAATCGACAAGTTATGAAAACTGTAAATCAACAGGAAATACTAACACAATATTTATTGCAAATCTTAAAAAAAAACCTAGTACATTGAAATTTATTTCTCAATAAAGGGAAAAAATCACAAGTGTTTTAAAGTCAAATCAAATGAAGCCATTTGACTGAAAAAACTCAAACTGGAAAGCCCCAAAACACGCAAATATCGGACAAATATTTTGAAACTAAACAGTGAAACAGTAAAATCAAAACAAGAAAGGAACCCTAATACTAAAATAGCAATTCCTCCTCAGACAAATTAACAGTGAATAAACAGGCAAAATCAAAGGGCAACTTCATCTTCTTTCTTCTCTTCTCTTCTCTCTCGCTCTTAGTTTTTATCTCTCTAACTATGGCTCAAATCTGACTTCGCTCTCTCTCTTGTACTTCTGTTATATAGAGAGTGCAAATCATTGAGAGAATCGGTTAGATACGAAAAGATTTGTTTGAAACAAATTTTATTTCCATTGGAAGAAGAAAGAGAAAAAGAAAAAAAAAAAAAAACGGAACGGAACGAACGGCTCGTTAAAGCAAATACCGTTGGAACGTGTTGCGCAAGTTCGTTCAGATACGAAAAGATCGATTACAAAAAAAAAACCAAAAATTAATTATTACCTTATTGGAAGAAAAGAGAGAGAAAAAAAAAAGAGCGTATTGTTCAAAGTCTCGTTCCACTTCTGTTGTTCCACATTTGCTTGCTTTATTGGTCATTCTTTTCTCTAAAATAAAAAAAAAAAACTGAAAAATAAAAAAATAGATTTCCCCCCAAAAAAATGTAAACATAAATTATTTTCAAATACAAGAAAAACGTAAATTATTTTCAAACGTAAATTAAAAAAAATATTTTTCAATTTATTGGTTGGTTGGTAGCAGCTGTGCGACGACGGTGGTGGTGGGTTGAAAACTTGAACAACGGTGGTGGTGGTGGTGGAGGAGAATAGATATATTGGTCGTAAAAGTGATTAAAAAAAAAAAGAATGATATGGCGACTAGGAGCACAACCGGGCCTAATCTTTTAGGAGTCTAAAGCGTCAAAATAGCCCTATATATTTAAAATAATCGCAATTTATTGTAAAATTTTAGATGTTTCATTAAAAAAAAATAGATTACAACAATAATTCACAGGATTAAGGAAATGTTGGCGTTCACACAATAATATATCACCTTAGCAATCAATTCACTAGCACCTAACCACCTTAAACAAGTTTTGTGTATATCAATACACTTTTGTTTTATTTTTTATCTTTTCGACAGATTGACATGATAGTTTTGAAATAATTCAGTTTGCTCATCGAATTTTTTGACCACCTATTTGGAACTCATAAATTATATAGGCAAAAAATATTTAACAATGAAGCAATTTTGATTGGGAAGGGCCTAATAATAAAGACTTAATTTTAGGGGCCATAAATTTTTTTAAAAAATTTGTGCGCCTAAAAGCGGTTGGCTTTCTAATTTCAGCCCACGTTGTCCTGACATGAGTTTTATTGATAACAATATTTTTAGTTGGGGTTATTGATTTGTTTTTCACTTATATTTTGAGGTTTTTTTGTTTTAAAAAAAAAAAAATTGTTGCTGATCAAGATTTTATATTTTTTCGGTTTATCTTGATGTTTAGGAAATCTTGAAATATATTAAAAATATGATATAATTCAAAAAAAAATCAATAAAGAAAAAAAAAACAATTGGGGGGTAAAAAAATATTGTTTTCATATTTAGATATTTTTTTTTAAATTAGATGATTTTTATATATTTGTAAATTTTCCTCGTAAAAAGAAATGAAAAAAAAAAT
>VIGQ01001406.1:10000-42500 GCA_009663005.1 Actinidia chinensis | reverse complement strand
AATATCTAAATCTTTCATTAAAATTCATAAGTACCAAACTCCATTAGACAGCATCAGTTAAGAAAAAAGTAATGGCACAAAAAATATGCGTCCCTTATATCCAAGGTAAGGACATAGCGAAAACAAGATCTCAACATGGGAAGACAACCAACAGAAAAGTGTGCAGCATCATGATATCACCTTACGCGTATTTAAAAAAAAAAGTTAGCAGACAGCAAATCCTTACATATAATTTTATTTTTGGGATGGTAGGATAGTGTTCCCAATGTAAATTTCCCAAATAATACTTAAACTGATAAGGACGATACCATTAAGATACATAAACATTAAAAGCATAACTGTTTCTTAATGACAAAAAAAAACAAAATTACACCGCGAAGCTACCCTCCAAGACATTTGCTTTATCAACAGAACAGAGTTTCCCACGCCGCTTCCGAGCAGTCTTAAATGCAATGCGAGCAATTCGATCAATCTATTAAAAAAAGGTTGTCAGAACAAACAAAATTATGGAGAAAATTAGTATACCAAAAACATAGAATAACAAAGGCAAAAAGGCTTCTTCAGGGGCTGCTAAGGAAACATAAATTCTCATTCAGATGAGGATTCTTTAGTTTATGTTGTGCCAATCTAATCCACTTTAAAAAAAATAAAAATACAAAGCAGTACTCGAATCTGAGGTTTTGATTATTCCATTTCCTGATGTTAGCAATGCACAGCGGTCAAATATGATCATTTTCTTCTTGAGAACTTTTACTGTTTTTCATCATGTGGGAGTTAGAATTAATTCCCATTTATTTACTTCTATCCATATGGGGGTGGTATGTACTCCGGTACAAAATTTATTTTGTACACAGCAGGAGGTTCAGTTTTTCTCTTAATGGTCTGGGTGTCGGTTTATATAGTTTTAATGGACCAACATTAAATTTTGAAACATTAGCCAATCAATCGTATCCAGTGGGCAGTGGCATTGTAAATAATATTATATATTGGATTTTTTTATTGCTTTTGCTGTCAAATTAATGATTATACCGTTACATACATGGTTACCAGATACCCATGGAGATTGCATTTCAGTATGTATGATCCTAGCTGGCATCTATTAAAAATGAAAGCATAGGACAAGTTCGGTATTTAATATGGATTATTACCTCATGCTCATTCTATTTTCTTTGGGGGGGTAATAACAAAAAAATAGGTGGGCACAATGCAAATCATCTTTCTGGTCGAGGGGCCATAATAATTTTGTTTTTGATAATCGGCTTTTTCCGTTTGGTAATGCTTACAAGCCAAGTTTTAAAGTTTGCTACCAAAAAGGCTAAGAATTTTTGACTTTTTTGCTGTTGTGACTTACTTTAACTAAAAACAAGCCAAAAAAAAGCCAAAAACAGAAAAGCCAAAAAGCAATAAAACAAGCTGAAAAAGATGGTGCAAAACGGAGCCTCAATATCCGGTCCAAAGGACCTGCTAATCCGATAATATGTGGGGGAAAATAATCTTCTCTGCGTCGGTGGGCATAAAAATCTTATTTCAAGACTCCCTGGGTCTTTGCTTCGTCCATATGCAACTATACAATAATGTAGGGAAAAAAAAGTAATGAATTCCCTTGGAAACTGAAAAGGAAATTTTCAGTACCAAAACAACAGATTTCGTGTTCCACTTCACACCTAAAAACAGCACATCAAATCAAACTCCAAACTAGAGCTCATATAGCATTGGTTAGCAAAGAAAAAACTTAGAACATTGAAAAACATAGCAAGAAAATAAAAATAGAGGTGTACTATACGGTTTTCCAACAATCTTGTTGCAGAGCTCAATATCTGGGGAGAGGCAAGTGAAGAAGAAATGAAAGTAAACTTCTGACAGTGACATGAAAGTTCACTGGTAAGAGGATCAGAGAATTACCTGTCATAGGTAGCATAGACCTCAGTGTTGAAACCAATCTCCTCACCATTCTCGTTTGTGCTGAAACCCCGTGGTTTTCCAAAATAAATACCTAATGTCAGTGAAAAAGAGTAGCATCATATTCCTAAAATGAAAATACATACATAAAGGGGAAAAAAGTTCCCATCCCCAACAATGTCAAGCGTGCAGGTAATTATTTCACTTTTACCCCTTCAAAGTTCCCAAAAAAAGGACCCCACCAACAAATCTCATGAGAAAACAAAAATTACACAAGAAATCAGAAAAAACAAACAAGGGGTCCTAGAAAGCACACAATACCTCAAAGAAACAGAAGACCCAATTCCCAATTAAGCCAAGAACAGAATTATTGGTCATAAACAATCAGAAAGAAGAATAGAGGACGATTCAACACAAACCCATATGACAATAACCCTAGGAGAATTGCTAAATCCAAAGCGAACAGTCCACAGATCATGAAGCGGATTGAGAGGGAGAGAGAAGAGAGGAGATCAGGGTAATAGGATAAAACCCACGCATCTAACTTCAAAATTCTGAAGAATGAATATGTGCGTAGGTGAAGATACTGAAGAAAAAAAGGCAAGGAAATTGTACCTTGTGTAGACTGAGAAGAAGGGAAAACTGGGATTGAAATCCGAAAATTCAAGAGGAAGCTTATGGGCTTTTTATTTAGTCATAAGTTGGACGTTTAAGAACGACATCACAAGTGGTGGGGTCGGATATTATAATATCTGTCAACGGAACATTTATTTTATTGTATTTTGAAAAAGAAAGAAAATAAAGAAATTTGGGTGTCCTGTGATAGGACTCCAATTTAGGCATTGAGTGGTTTATGTGCCAAGTAAATTTTGAGTCCTGGATGCATCATTTTTACGGTTGATATTGAGTTGTTAATTGAATCCGAAAACAAATTAATCTTCAAAAGAGAGGAGAAAAATGGACAAAAAGGCATGAGGTACGGTTTAGGGAGGGCAAATAAAAAGTAAAAAAAAAAGTTTAATAAATTTGATAATTTAAATTTAATTTTTTTCTTTTTCTCCACAAAATTGTTCTTAAAATTCTTCAACCAAATACAATATAAAGTTTTCTTTGGCACATAATTCTTTTTTTTTCTTTGGCACGTAATTCTTGATATTAAAATTTAAAATTTTTAAATATGTAAAATTTGGAGAATTCTACGTTTTGGTATTTTTATTATAAATAGTAATCAATTTTGCAGTGTTATTGATTGGAAAGATTTTTATTGACTTAATTTTTCAAAAGGTTAAATCTTATTTTATTCCATAAATTATTCAATTTTTTTCTATTTCATCCATCAACTATGAATTACATCAATATCGTCCTCAAACAATCCAATTGAAGTCTATTAGTCTAATTAACGACGGAACTTTACATGTGCGAATGGAAGTGCATTAGATGAGTTGGAGAATCTTGTATGTCCCCAAATGTGGGGGGCATAACGGACATTTCTCATCCTTAATCAACGCTCTCAGACACCCAAACCCAACTCACCAAAAAGCAGGACACCCCGACCCAACTCACCTTTTTGGAATGAATAATGATTGGTTCACACTCAAAAGTGGGTGTGTACAAGACACACCCATTTTATCATCTCACAAATAAGTAGAACTCGCCCTAATTAGAATTTTTACGTTTTTTTAAAAACTCTAATTAGGGCAAATCCCACTTATTTTGTGAGACGACAAAATAGGTATGTCTTGGGTGGGTACCTATCACTACTCGTTTGGAATAAACACTTGGGACTTCTGCCCACGCCCCACATTCACCAACAAAAAACAGGAGTCTACCACCACCATCGTAGCAATCCCACCTCTCCTAGCCTGGAAATTCATTTTCTGTCGAATGCTCAGATGTGATTGCCACCCACGAGGGACGCCCATGGATTTTTTGGAACCCAACAAAAACCCACCTTGGAAGGCTCGCCCTAGCATCACTCGAACCACTTGTCATCCATCACCACAACACTGCCAAACGCGTTGGATATGTTCGGACTCATACGATCGAACGTTGAAAGCATCGTCGTCCCCCGTTTCTCTCTTTCGTTCTAGTTTGGAGAGAGACTAAGGGAGGATGGCGGTCAACAGAGGGAGGAGGGGAACAAGCTGACGACGGTGACAGTGGGTTGGCATTCTCATTTGAAAACTAAATTGAACTCTGATTTTAACATTCTCATTTGAAACAAGTTTGAAGATTAGATGGTTCTAATATGCACACACACACAAAAAAAAAAATGATATAGTTATTTAGATTGTGTTTGGATGCCCCAAATTTGATGAGGGAAAAAAAAAGAAAATACAAATAAAAAAGCTAGACGATTCCAACCGTCGGACCATTGAATCATCCTACCCTTTCTATTTTCATTTTTCTCACCAAATCTTTAATCTAAAAACACAACGTAAGAAGTCACTTACAAAAATAAAAGGGGTTGACATGTACACTAATCACATATGAGAAGTTCATAAGCTTCCACAACGCTTCTTTACCATAGAAGGACCTCAAATTAGAACCAGATGTTTGGCAACAAAAATTTAAACCACTCTTGTTCGTGTTTAGTTTGAATTGATTCATAATAGGGGCAAAAAAGGTAAGTCGGAAGGGATTGTGCAAGCATGAACGACATTTAGAGTTCCTTGATCAGCACCAGAATTATTGTACAGCGGGGCTCGAAAAAAAAAGTGATGGGTAATGACGATGTGACAATGGGTCTGCGACTTTTGAAGGTAGTGTAACCAACCTCTTTGTAAGTTGGTGTGAAACGAGTAAGATGTAACTAGATGTCGTGTCATACCTGCTTCAATTTCCACCATCTTTGCTTTCATATCTCTTGGTTTTCAAAGTTTCATTGAGCTGCATGCAAAAGCGTAAGAGTTAAAAATACTTTCTTATCAACAATGAAAAACAAAATAGCCAATTGGCTACTTGCAATCAAAAAAAAGAATTCCACCTATAAACGTGGAATTACGATACAAGAGACAAGTATAAACTAATGCAGATACATTTGTATAAAAAGTTGTTTAAATATGTACGATAAAAAACCCCCCCATAAACTAATTTAAGGATATGGTCAGACGCATCGTGCGTGTCATGTGTGTGTTATGGTATATACTCAGTAATTGTGATGAGTTCATAACATACATGCTAAAAACATTTCTCTCTAGAGTAAATTACATGACATCCATGGAGGCTTCTGACAAAATACAGATTCCTCCTCACATTCTAAAGAAGAAGAGTGGGTAACGGAAAAAGCAGTGGGCAGTGACCACGCTGAGGAACGTAGGCACATCCAAGTTCACACAAATCAGAGCTCGAAACAGCTCTTCTTTTTCACAAAGAGGCAGAGAAATTTGGTCTGTTGTTGGTGAATGGTGGGTTTAGGTATGGAAGTGCTGTCAATGTTGGATGGTGATGAGGGGGCAAAAGAGGAGGGAGAAAAAACCAAAAAGGGTCTCTGACGCCACTGATCCGCTTTTTCAAAAGCTCGAGTTTCCCTCACCATTTCTTTTTCAAAACTTCTCGTAGGTATAGATTCAGTTACTAGAGGCAAAGTAGGAAACTCAAATTCAATACAGAGGGAAACAAAAGTGATTTCTCCCTAAATACTGAAACCATCTTCAGCTATCAAGAACCAACAATAGCAAGAGAAGGGACATCTGATGTCTTGAAGTTGGTGCCATGAAGTGAAGTCAAGCTCATGTAAAAAATTTGAATCCTGAAACCACTAGCTATGTATGAAGAAGTACTTACTATTTTGGTATCACCTAAATCCAAGATCTTACACTACATTTGCAACTTCCGCAACCTTCCTCAAACATGCGCACAATGGGTGATTTAGCTCAACCAACTATACCCATCACTTTTTAGATTGGGAATCAAACGGTTGGACATCGTTGTCTCCACTATAATCCCACACCGTTGTGTACCAATTCAAGAGGACAAAAACAGTGTGTGTTTCTTCCAATGTGTTATAGCGTGTCCTTCTTAGACCTGAAGGATGATAAAACAATTCTCATCTTTTCTATGGGGAAGAATAGTTCACGTGCCCAAAACATAAGTGGAACTTATTATCTTCCACAAACCAAACAAAACCCAAATAACACAAGAAATTTCCAGCAGGTTTGGTTGCTCTTATTCCTTGTTTCCTATATTGTGGATTTCATTGAAAACCTTACCAAATTTTCCCAACCTCATTCTTTACATATAACTTAGTTGAAAAAAACAAGTATAGATGTGATTTTATCCGAACTGCCCCTAAGTTTGCAGATCCTGATCAAGCTAGAAGTTCGCGAAAGTATGCATTTACAGAATAGCCTTACAAACAAATAATATTTATGTGGGTTGAGAAAGAAGCAGACCAAGACAGACTGGACATGTGGGATGCTCTGTTGAAAAAACTTGCAGGGGAAGTTCCGTGCATGTTCAATTGAACCAGTGTACTAAACATCAACCGTGAAAAGGACATGACAAGCCTCTACCTGCATTCAAAAGAAAAGGAAACATATACACAGAAAATAAAGAAGAAAAATATTTGGACATAATTTTTATGATTAGTGGAAAATAAAAACGACCACTGCGAGCAAAACAAACCTCAAGAGAAGAGAAACGTCTCCCATTGAAATGCTTGTAGAAAGTATCAGTTGAGCTCTGATCACCAAACCTTATCAAGACACTATACTTATCTTCCATTCCATCATTCCTATACCCTCACACAAAACATAGAAATCTTCAAGCAATGAATATAAAGTGTATGACCTAAGTTTTATACACTGTATGACCTAAATGACATCCAAGGAAATAATCTTTCACAGTATATGTAATCTTCAAGCAATGAATATAAAGGTGTACAACGCTCTAGGTGTTATAAAGAAAAAAAAAGGCAAATTTACATACCTAACCTTTACAGAGAAGTTATATCCTTTTGCCAAAGAAACATTTGTTAGCATCTATCTGGCAGCACAAGAAACACAATATACCCTTTCAACACTGTAACTGCAGTTTGCAGTTTCAAACTTGAATCTTCATAGATCACTGTTCAAGAAACGAGTTTCGGAAAGGTAATTGGGCACCATTAGCTCCAGATCAGTCAAATCTTCCGAAAGTACGGCAAACAGAAATCCATTTAAGTTCCTCGTATTAAAATTGAACGGGGAAAAAAGTTCTATGCCTCAATACCTTGAGGAGTACCTTCTCCAGGGACTGCAGCTTTTCAATAAACATGTCCACAGATATAAACCACTTTCATTTACCACTCACCCACTGGCCAAGCATTGGATCATTTAACAATTAACTGGCTGCCCAACCATTGTCACCAGAAACAAAAAAAACTGAGAGTCGATAAAGATTTTAGATTTCTAACTGCCTGTAGCAATTTACATGGCTTCTTAAACACTAGAACACAATAACTCAATTAATTTAAGGCCTATTGATACTGCAAAAAGAAAAAGACTGGAAGCCCATATGGAGTCATGCACCATCCAGTATGGAAGTGCACCATCCAGTATGGCTTCTGAACTCTGAGTGATGAACATCCCAGCCAACCATGCAGATGCATTTTCAGTTCTTGTGTCGGACGTTTTGCACCCATACATGGCATATTATTCATGACTTATAAGTCAGATTTACGCAAAAATACTCGTGGACACATCTCAAGAAAGTTATTCAACATCCTTGAGATCCCTCAAATTTTTCACAAATTATTAATTTTCCACCCTGACAAAAACACCATAACAATATGCAAATTTCTAGATCTCAAGATTCTCAATAGATCATCAAAATAGGTATGAAAAGTACCACGCCGTGTTGTACTTTTGTAAAAAGAACACTAACACGAAGCATACACTTCTAGATTAGAATTAAAGTAAATTCAGCTGTACCAATCGACTGAATCAAAATATCAAGGAATTCCAAAATTCAAGTGCAACGACACATAACAAGAAGATTTCTCATATACATCCACATAGAGAACACATAAAGAAGATTAAGCAAGACAATGAGAAAAAAGATTTATCAAATGAATTAATTACGGAGCATTGACACAGAAAAGCTCTACAAGCTTTGGCAACAGGAGCAATTCAAATCTCCTACATAAGTTACAAGTCAATATATAGGGCGCATAATTTTTTGAGGAGGAATAGTTTAATTTCATTAAAAACGCCAAAGGGGAAAACCATGTACACACGAAGTATATAAGGACAAAAGCGTATATTTATACCAAAGCCCATAATCTACAGATAATACCAACTCCCACAACTGCGAAGTCACTGGACAGTGTAACAACAAGTGGTTGACTCCCTAAGCACACTTGCACATCCAACACCACTCCATCATGACCTTGCCTCGTCTCCATCCTAATAAAAGTAAAGAAAATGACTAAACTAACCTCATATATTAAACAAATACACAAAATACGAAATACATATCTTAACCGTGACTAACTGAAAATTAAAGTCAAAATTGTAATCAGACACTAACCTTCCACACTGAAGTTGAGCCCAACTTCTAGGGTGCAGGGACGGGATTCTTAGGTTACAAACGAGCAACCGGCTGAAATCTGAAGAAAATTGGCAATTTCCAGTTATTTGAAGTGCAAAGAGAACTACATAAAAAATACAAAAACAAAATAAAGGGCTTGTTTGAAAGCAGAATGCCAAAAAAAAAAAAAATCGTTTCGACAACAACAAAAATCATACAGTTATTTGAACCCCACAGGACTCGTTTGAAACAGACAAGATACTAAGTCACTTATGGCCAAGCCCACATGTAGCCAAAAACACGACTTAAGGTTCTCAAAAACAGAGGATAGGGGAATTCAAAGATAAACGTCCTGGAAGCTTCTAAATTACTACATCAGCCAATGGATCAGGCTTCAGCATTCACCTATAAATTTCCCAACCTCCATTGCTTACTTCTTGGGTCATCTAGCATAAAGGGAAGCCTCTCTTGACCATATTCACTGTATGTCACCCCATCATCAACCAATATCCTGTTTAGACATTTAGGTCCTGGCTGTGACGTGCACAACTATGCAGGCGTCTGCAAACAATGATAAAAGTAAAATGAGTTGGGTGCATGTTGTGAATATGTTGCGTGCGGAATGGTTGAAAGAGGAACACTACAAAAAAAAACTGAAACATGGTTTTTGAAGAAGAAAATGAGTGGACTAGTGTTCTGAATAAATTATAGAATGACATCAATTCTCGAGATAAAAACTATTTTAAGGACAGAGAAGCTGTTAAAGCAGCCTTGTCTGCAGTTTCCTATACAACTTTGACTTTCTAATATCACGTGCTATATTACATGCGCTCGGGTGTGTCTCCAAGTGTTAGATTCATCTAATTCCCATATCCAAGGACATTGGGATACATCAAAATATTTATACTTCCTAATATATTTTCTATGGTAAAATGTTGTTTACAAGGTGTAGAGAGCATGGTAAATTGGAAAAACTAAGATGCTTGCTAGGTCTATATATCCAACTGCACACATCTTGTGCCCTTACCCGAGGATCAAGAGTCCGAACATGGGTCACTAAATAACATTGTAGCAGATAAATGAAATAGTCCTGTACAAAATAAAGGGTTATTTGCTTTTCACCGCACATATTGCCAGGATTTGACGAGTGGTCAGCCATTACCATCATATAATCTGATTTCTGCAGATTATCAGTAAATGACGCAAACAAGAGCTCTACTGTGCCACATTGGCTTCAATAAGGAATAAGAGTGTAGAAGTGAGAGTCATATTACCAGCAGGCAAAAGAAACAGTTAGAAACAAAGCATGGCTTATTATTAAGGCGTTACACATGTTGTACATAGATGCGAAAAATACTATAACCACAGTAAAAACCATCAACACAACTACAAGGAAACCAATTAAGATTTGAAAAATTCCCGTGGTGGGGTAAATTGAGTGAAATCTATATAATTTAAGGAATTATACAAACCTTAACAAGGTATTCCATTGCTATTAATTGTTACATTAATCAAGACAATATCAGGATAGTTAGGCTCCGCTATCAAGGGAGAAGCATTGATAACATTATAAGCCTCATGGAAAATGATTTGTTTGAAATCAAATAGACAGATGGACTATACATGCCATCTGGGTCCTCAGCCTGATAAGGGAAAAAATTCATAAATAGTGTACTGGAGGTAAATTTACTAAGGGATATTATTAATATCTTGCTTGAAAGATCAAGTTCGCACAAACAGCAAGAATCAATTCCAGAAAATCCTTGGTTTCTTATTTGAGACACCTGATCACAAAATAAAAACAACCAGGTGGTGCGTAAGTTTCAAAGCACTAAAAAAATGTCAACTAGATGCAAACATCGTAAAGTAAAAAAACGATAGAGAACAAGGCTCAATCCAGACATTACACGTAAATGCTAACAATAATTAGATTCAGCCCTGCAATACAAGTTCAAAATAAAAAGTATTATTCTCTGGATCATCCACTGTCAGTCAGCTGATGTTATATAAACAACTAATCGGTTTTAAAGAAGTGATCTCAGTAGTGTATACACAATGCATAAAAATGTAATGCATGGTTCTAAATATTAGCAGGCAAATGGATTAGATAACACTTCAAGCAGGGATATGAACACCATCGAGGTCCTTCCGGGTTAAGTCATTTTATCATGTGTTGAGTGGGGACCGATGTCGGTCTCCTCCATGGAAGGATATTTGGGGGAAGCATGCTCCATCCAGGATAGGTGTGCCACATAACTAAAAATTCTCACCCTTGATAGTTTCTGAAGGTGGAAATTAATAGTGAATTGGTGTGCATGCTTCAAGCAGGATGGTGAGTCAGTGGACCACCTTTTTATGCCCACTGACTTGGGAGTTGTGGACCTCATTCCTATCTTGGTTACATGGTTTGATATCACCCAGCAAGATATTGCAAAGATACTCCATCGTTGGAGAGGGCTAAGGTGGGGAAGAGCAGGAGGAAAGATTATGGTTTCATGATTCCACTTTGTTTGATGTGCTCATTTGGCAGGAATTGAACATTCAACATTGAATGGAATAGGAGTCCTTGTTACGACTTAGAGTTCATTGATAGCATTTTATATAGTTGGGGGTTGAAGATAAGGTAAGCCTTCTCTCAACCAATTTTGATTTCGTAAAGCTATAACACAGTGGAATGTAATAGGGGCTTTTTGTTTGATGCCCTATTTTTGTAATAGTGGCATGTCCTTAATGCCTTTCTTTCAATAAAATTTAATACTATAAAAAAAAGATTTAGGGAAAAACTTACGATATGATCCTACTGAAAGTGACTATTATTTTATTTAATGTGAAAACCCCTCCATCAATAGTATAAAAAATAATTAAAAAAACGGATTCACCACAATAAATACTAATGAAGTTCAAATATTTGAAGGTGTTTGAAGGACAGGTCGAACTTATAAAACATGAAGTTTTAAAGTAAGAAAACACAGTGGTGTTAAATCCATGTGCTACATCATAGAAATACATGACAAAAAGGTGACACATTTAACCTCAGGTTACTCAGGCCACTAATGCAAGATGAAACTCAGGTTTCCGTTGACCATCCTTTGCCTGAATGCATGCAAGATACATACTTCCGTTGGTTTTATTCTATCCCCATCGATCGATATAGCATCTTTCTGCCATGTTCTTCATGCTTTCTCCCACACTGTCGCAGCAAAGAAAAAAGTTATACTCCTTTGCGACCTCTGAGAATCATATGGTTTGTTATGAACTCAAAGAGGAAGGCAAAAGTTTTGAGGAAGCGTAATGAGAAGGGAAGGATCCAGGTCACTGTTGCTCCAAGAACAAAAGGGAGATCAGACCCCACCCTAAAGATGTATACGCAATGAAGCCCATTGACTGTGAGATGTGAACAGAAGAGAAACAGTCCACAAGAGAATGTTACGGCAAAACTTCTGTCCTGTAGCGAATCTTCATAGCAATCATCAGATTAGATAACACGAAAACATGGAAGAAAGGTAGCATATATGACTACACAGTTTTGGTTAGGATGCATTTTGGTATTACAGAACTTGAGGAATAAGCAGTATTTTCACAAAAAAGAAATGGACATAGAAACATTCAAAATTCTAAAAAACAACATGAACTAATCCTAACTAAAAGTGCCAATAAACCTAGAAGAGTACACCCTGATCAAAATTTGTACAAGTGTATAACATTCAATCAAATTTTGGAGAATCCCTTTCCTCTTTTCTCTCTTGAAGCCAGACAAGTGGGAAAAAAATTGCATTATCATTGACTTCGGGAGACAGCCTCACCAACCATTAACACAGCTTCAAAGAATGTTTGCATTACATGTTCATATGGGTTCACTGAGAGACCAGCAAATGGGCATCCAACGATTGCCACAAAAATTCACATAAACAAAACAATCCAATATTTCACAATCTTAGATTTAAAACAACAAAGATGTTAATCTAGACTTCAATATGCTTTCACATTCGGAGAGGATCAGAAATTTAACAATAGCTTAGATTCAAGGAATTCAAATAACTTCATTTTCATAAATATCCAAGTTCACCCAATTATTCAGATGAGGACTAAAATGGAAAATATCAAAGAAGGTAATGTGTATTTTTTTCTTTCTTTTTTTAGTTTTTTTGTGTTTTTGTTCTTTTTGGGGGGGAGGGGGGGAGGTCTAAAGGAAAAGTAATTCAAAAAGGTACAAATACTCATGGTGACGAAAAGAAACGGAATTCAATAGGAAAACAATATCACTGAGATCAATACTAATCATGGGACCATTTGGACTTTGTAGGACACTTCTTAGGATTTTGACGTATAAATGATTACGTCTTCTTGTTTATTCTCTATTGTGTATACGTGTCACACCCACTAATGCATCTTTCTACCAATATTGTTACTTACCAAAAAAAAAATAAGAAAAATAAAATCCCACGTTCTTGTTGCGGAGCAATTGGGGCTTTGGGGGCCTGTAAAGGCATGCCCCACATGTAATAACCCGAACTTTATGTTTTGGGTGTTAATTGAAAGATTATAAACTTTGGGATAAATTAAAAGAAATTAAAAGTTGAGGGGGACAAAATTATAAGTTGTTAAGTTTGGTGGAGGACAACTTTCGACTGGGAAAGTTGTAAAGAAAAGATAAAGGGAAAAAAAAAAAATTAAGGAAAGAAAAAAGAGAAGAAAGTAAAGATTAAATAAATAATTTTTTTTATATATTATATATGTTAATACATAATATAGATAGAATAATGAGAGAAGATAGAGAGTTCTCTGAGAAAGAGAGAGAGAGGCGGGCGGAGCGCACGCAGCGAGGAGAAGAGAGAAAGAAAAGAAATAGGAGACTGGAGAAATTATTTGGTGTGGTTAATTCTTTGATAATGAAAGGAACATAGGGTGTAGGATCAACGGTGAGATGATGTCGGATCAAGGGAAGTTTTAGTATGATGATCATGGGTGCATGATCTTCATATTAGTGGTGTGAATTTCAATTGAGGTAAGCAGGAGGTAGAAAATATGTTTCTAAAAATCCGGGAGTATTTTTCTAACATTCTGATTTTGTAGTCCTCCTTGAGAATGTGTGCTATCTGTTGAAATCCATGGTATTTTGTTGGCATCGTGATATGTATGATGTTATGTATTGATGGATAAATGCTATGGGAAGGAATGATACAGACGAGTGGATCCGCCAATAGTCCACTATGGACCGGGAAAAAAGCCGAGAGCTAGAGAAGTGGATGAGGCCGATCACTAGTAATGTATCAGGAAAGGGACTGTATGAGGTCTTGATGAACTAGTGATTTTGTTGTGAGACTTGACATTTGTTGTTGAGCATTATGATTGTTGAGCATATTCCCGTGATTGCTACTTCCCTGTTTAAAATAAGTTTTCAGGAGGGACGTGGGTGTTCGGATGTAAGAGATTGAGTCGAAGGAAAAGACTGAGATTTTTGATCTTTTTGTATTAATAATTTGGAGGACATTGTAAACTAAACATTGGAGACTATGAATCTTTGAAGAAAATAGGCTTTGATTTGTTATTTGAGGGAAAAAAAAACGGGAGAATTTTAGGTAATTAAGTAACGGCCCGGGGAGGGTCGGTCGTTACCACAAGCTACTAATGACTCTAACTTTCGCTCTATTTGATCTTAAGTGATGGGTAGTTTACAAAATGGATACATGCATCCATCATCCAACAGTCAACTGTATGGTGAATGTATATGGGAAATGGACCCACGGTCCAAGGGCTAGAAACCAGTTGAATGACACACTAGGTAGTATAATGAGCATACTCCATATAAACAGTTTAATAAAATCGAGTTCTTTTCTCGTTTCAAATAGGCTGGTGGAATGGACTCCATACTGGTCATCATGTAAGCGTCTGCAACTTGAAAACAAAGACCTAAAACAATGGGAAATAGGAAATAACCAGATGTATCCAGTTCACAAAAAAGGTTGAGGATATACAAGCAGTTAAAATAAAAAACAGCCCAGGCATCCTGAACATGTTCATCATGATAGTCCACTTGTAAGTCCTCAGAGCTTATAAAAGGAAAAAACAAATGCCACTGCAAATAACAATGGTTACTCAACCTTGTTACAAGGAGATCGGAGATGGGTTGAAATACGTGATGTTCTCTTCTTAGTAAGTTCTTGTCCAGATAAAGAAGGGAAAACAGCGGCATTCATGACTACAGCTAGTGGTCGCTTCTGTACATTCAATAAACAAGAAGGAAGGGGATACCAACTTGACCTTGGCCACGATGCCTGGACCAAAATAATGGATCTCCATTCCACACAGTGTTGCAAACTAACGTTGAACATTAAACATAAAGGACTAAGTCTATGACATTATAGTAACTAATTAAAAAAAATGAAAAACTACAAATTTTGAAATCCAAATTAGGATAATTCTTCTCCTAAGTTATAGATGGTGCTGCCAAGTGGTTAGCAACGACTAGAATCAGGAGAATTTTCTAAAACAGAACGTATTTGCAGCAGAAGCATTCATTTACAGTATACTTAAAATCATTCCAAAACTGCCAAGATGTCTAATGAAATAAATTAAATTTGGATGAAGCCAGTTTTCCAGTAGGCAGGTGTAGGAGTTATATTTTTTGCAACCAGTTTTTTATGCTACATATGCGAGAAACCTCATAGAAGAAATTCTAAATGAAATATTGATCCAGTAAAAAGTCTCAACGTCAAATCTTACAGTGTTTCTAGGAGAAACTGCTGACAGTCGTCCTAAAGATCTGTGAATTGTTGCAATGCAATCATCC
Source organism: Actinidia chinensis (assembly GCA_009663005.1). Taxonomy (NCBI): domain Eukaryota; kingdom Viridiplantae; phylum Streptophyta; class Magnoliopsida; order Ericales; family Actinidiaceae; genus Actinidia; species Actinidia chinensis. Next base: position 27,301 of record VIGQ01001406.1, on the reverse strand, counting down.
ATACAAGTATATTCCACACAGTAACCAATAGTTGGGCCTCCTTTCACAGTAAGCTGTGTGAAGGAAAAAATTAATAATTATGATATCAGTCACTAAGGAAAAACAAGTATCAGTATTTTAATTTGTGTTAATAAAATAAAAGTAAAAATTAAAAGAAATGGCTTCATTGTAAAGAATGCTATATAGTTCAGATCCAATTTCAGGAGATTCTTTTAGACCAATTTCTGCTCGTCTAACGATGTAGTTGCAAAGTGAAGGGTGACAGAACTGGGAAAATATTCTGGAACATACCACATAGGATGCACCTGGTACAACAAAAAATGTCACTATGATGTAGTCTTGGTGGTGCATAAACTGCCACCTTAATGGGTTGACTCAATATTTCTCGCCCAGATTGTTGTTACACACTGACCTAAATTCCAAAATTTTAAGTTAAAGTTTAAAAGCAATATCCAATTGAAAACTTAACATTTAAGAAATTGTTTTTGATCGGCAACAAAATCAATTTTTTTTTGATTTCAATTGAAAAACAAAACCATTATTTCCACAAGAAAACTCATGACACTACATAAGAGTGAAATTTGGTGCCTTCACATAACCAACATCAGGACTTGGGAAATCTTAATTGTCTACAAGCTCTACTATGTCATCGCCAATTTGGACACAAACCCATGTAAATGTATGCCCTGACCAAAGATATTAAAGCTGCAGCTTTAGTGAATGGGAATAGAGTTCTTTTTGTTTTGTAAATGAAATATAAGTACAAAATAAACCAAGTAACAATGTAAAGCAAACTCTTAACAAACGGCTCAGTGAATCAATTCAACTAGTACAAAACAGAGTTAATAACCCACTAAGAATAGAAACCAAAAGATCAATAAACTAGAACCTTCCTTAAAAGTTAAATTTAATGAGTCTGCAAACCGTGGGAAGGGATGGCCAAAAGATCAATAGAGTGCATACTTCCTTCCTGTAAATGTCTTTGTAATAAATACAGTCAGTAAGCAGGAAACAAAAACAAAAAACAAAAAACAAAAAACAGAAACAAACGATCAAACCAGTTAACAAACATAGGCTTAAACTCAGGGAAGTAATATGAATCAGTATATACTTAGGCAACGTGAACCTGTAAAAACATTTCAAGGCTTACAGAGAATTGGCTACAGGCATCCACAATGATATAATCCTATGAGGAAAAACAGAAGGATGATGTTCTGCCGTTCTTTGAAGATGAATATCCGATTTTTCGTTTTCAATTTCTTTTCCCTTACCAAATTCAAGTTACCCAGATGAATAACGGCAGCCACAAATCCGAAAACTGCATCCTGAGAGAGACAGGAAGTTTACACTACAGAGCTAAAGAAAATGAAACAAAAACATTTATGGAACGAAAGGCTTCACCTGTTCTTTGTGACTTATTCTTATGATAAGTATAGCTCTCCAAGTGGCAAGAAGTCCTGGCACTCCTGACGCCAACGAAATCATAAGAATTTGACGCGTTAAGAGGAGAAAAATATTTAGGATTTCCCAAACATAGGTTCCTCATTTCCTACTGAGAATGAAAATCTATTAAAAAAAAAGTTTGCTTATAAAACCCACACTTGTTGTTGCTGCCACAAATAGCGTAAAAAAAATGATAGCTGCATTTCGGGTTTGAATATTGACACACATGACACCTCTCAAGAAGATAGGTCCGAATAGCTGGTCATAATATTCTTCCATGATGATCAAATTTGAATATCAACGAATTTACCAACAATGGTTGCTGCAATAAATAATGATTTTGTGAGAAATGAGAATCAACAAGTAGAAAATGTCAACAAATTTTATGCATCTCCAAATTGTTCAGAATATTTTTTTTAGGAGGACCTTGTATGTGGTTCAAGCGTAGCTGCTTCAGTGTATAAGATATCAAGAAAGAAAATAGTCCAAATTTCAACATTTATACAGCCCAAAAAAATTTATGTCGCCTACCAATTAATGAAGAATGGCCCTTCTGGCCAAGTTGTCTCCATAGGTCCTTTAACCTGAGCAAGCCAACGATACCCCGTATGTAAATTTCCTTCCTAATATCCCTACGCGGTCCCGAGGCCAGGCTGGACCAAAAAAGACATAAGTTAGCAAAACATAGCGTTTCAAACAGTCATTTAAATGCCAAAATAGAAACCAGATTAAAAAACTAAAGAGGGAACCTTTCAATTAAGATCCAGGGACATCTTGACATTGCCAACAAACTGTGGACAGGTCCAGTTGATCTCACTCGTTCACCTTCTCTTCGCCAAGCTCGAACATATTGCTGAATGGACACCACAATGCTTAAGTTCAAGATGGTGGATTAAAAGATGTTATTAAATATTTGACATCTATACTTCAGTTAAAATGTTGTGCAGCTTCTCCTTTGTAAATTTAATCCAAAATTGCTCAAAACGTACCAACCATTAATATATTTAAAATAGAGTCAAAGGAATGGTCACCAAAAGTAGTGGCTAATTCCATCTATTCAGGTCAGAAGCGGCTTATACATTATCACGTGCCATTACTTTTTAAAAAATTACGTTAGTTCAAAGTTTTAGAAACCACAGGAGTCTAGGGGCAGACCAATCAAAGATTCGAATCATGAGCTTGTACAATTTGAAATCTTAATTTTATCGACCAACCATATTATCAAAAATTAGGCAGCTATAGCGTATCATAAGCACCTTAAACTTCATGGGATCTTACAGGACATAAACCATCTCCGATATAACCATAGAAGTTGAAAGCAACAATCGAACACTCTTATCTACCAGTGAAAAAAGCAAGAATATACTGTCTTAGATGGGCTAAGCCATCTGCTAATTGTTGAGCCAACAACATCAAAACTTCTCTCCATGAATTCTCCGGGAGTGAACAGTTATATGTTTCGGCAAAGCATCTTATAATGCAACAAAAGCACACCTGAAATAAGGATAAAATTAAATTATACAGGTGCCGACCACGGAAGGAATGGAATGATGTTATATTACATTGACCAAGATATATCCTCCATTACTATGTATCTCTTCAAAAAACCATTCAATGAGTTTTAGCAATAAATCCCCATTTAACAGCAATCAAAAAAATTAACAGGGTTCGTTTGTCTACCACAAAACCATGGCCATTCCATGGCCGTCAGCCCACAAAATTTTTACCAACCACCACTATCCCCTCCCTTCACCTCCCAGCCCCACCATACCACACCATCACTACTGCCAACCATCACCAACACCCTTCCAACACTAACCCACTTGCCAAAAACACTGCTACCACTACCAACCGCCGCCAACTACGATCAGAAAACCAAGACCACGACAATCACAAACCCACACGCCATTGCCACGCATCCCCCACCGCCAAAATGCTGCCACCAACCCACCACCATCACCCATTCCGCTTTGCCACCAAACCCACCATGGCGTGAGCGGATGGCGTTGGTGGTGGTAGTGGTTGGCAAACAGGTGTGGCGGGCGGTTGGAGGCCGGCCGGCCGGTTAGGTTGTAGTTGGTGGCAGGGTGGAGGTGGGGCGTGGCAGGCCGTCGGTGGGGGTGGGGTGGCCGTGGTGGAGGTGCTGGCAATTGAAAGCATAGGTGGGGTGGTTGGTGGCCGGCAGTGGTTGGTTGGAGGGGGCAAACGTCGGCAGTTCATCGGTTAGCTACAGCAATGAGGGATGTGCCTGGCAGCCGGGCAAGCAGAGGGAGGATCGGATCCGATGGGTGGGTGGGGGTGTGGAACGTGGTTGATGGCAGTTGGTGTTGCTTGGGGCAATGGGCTGTGAAAGTAATACAAAGTAGAGGTATTTGAGGGTTTTTAATAAAAAAAGAATAAAACAAGAATGAAGTGGTTATTCTCCCGCAAAAATTAGGGATTCGTTATTCCTTGGAATGGAGGAATGATGATTTCCCTTGGAGAACTCTTCATTGGATCAAAGATGAAGCCGGAATAGAAAGTAGCACATCTACTGAGGGGGCCTGCAGTTTGCATGATCTGCTCTCTTGCAGTTCTGCACTTCCAGAGAAAGTTCTAATTCTAAAACGCATAAATAGAGGTAATAAGTCCTAAATAAACGGTGAACAAAGAAATAGTTAAATGAACCCTATAATTCAAATAACCAATTACGCCAAGAAACATTCATTACAAGGCATTCTTCGAAAGCGAAGCGTTGAACCTGTACAATCACACAGGAAAACCGTAACACAATATTTATTGCAATCTTGAAAAGACCTAGTGACAGAATATTGTTTCTAAAATTAAAGACAACTCAAAAGTGTTTAAAGTAAAATCGAATTCCCTCCCCGAAGGCAGATGTGACTGAAAATCAACGGGGAAAGCCAAAAACACGTACATGTCGGCACTATTTTTTAAAATTAACAGGTAAAACAGTAAAATCAAACAAGGGGAAAAAGACCCAAATACTCAAATAGCAATTCCTCATCAGACAAAATTAACAGGTGAATTAAAACAGCAAAATCAAGCAACCTTCATCTTCTCTTCTCTCTCTTCTTCTTCTATCTCTCATTCTCGCTACCATCCTCAATCTGACTTCGGTCTCTTTCTTGTCTTCTGTAGAAGAAGAGTGCAAATCATTGAGAGGATCGGTTCAGGATACGAAAAGATATGTGATTCAAACAAATTTATTTCCTTACGGGAAGAAAAGGAAAAAAAAAAAAACAGCTGGAAAATAATTACCGTTAGGAAAGTTGTTGTCCCAATTAAATATCGTAGGGAACGTATTCTTCAAAAAGTGTCATCCACTGATGCGTTCCACATTGACTTGCTTTATTGGTCATTCTCTTCTCTAAAATAAAAAAGCTGAAAAAATAAAAAAAAAAACAGATTTTCCCCCCCCCCAAAAAAAAAAAATGTAAACGTAAATTATTTTCAAATACAAGAAAAAGACAATATTTTTCAAACGTTAAAACTAAAAAAAAAATTGTTCTTTCCATTTATTGTTTGGTTGGTAGCGGCTGCAGGACGAAGGTGGTGGTGGTGGTGGTGGTGGTGGTGGATGGATATTTTGATCGTAAAAGTGAAAAAAATAAAATAAAATTGCTACTACGAGCACAACCGGCCTTAAGATTTTTTGGAGTCTAAAGTGAAGCCTCAAAATAAGACCCCTTATATATTTAACATAATCTGCAACTTATCATAAGTATTTTAGATTTTTAAAAAAAACAAAAAATTGTAGATAGATTCAACAAGAATTCCAAGGCATTATAGGTAAAATGTTAAATCCTTACCCAATCATAGATTACCTTAGGCAATCAATTAATAGGCAACCTAATCACCTAACCAATGTTTGGTATATTAATGCACTTGTTTTATTTTTTTATCTTGTTCGACATTATTGACATGATAGTTTTGTATATCTCAGTTTGAACACCGAATTTTTTTGACCAACCTATTTTGGCTCATAATTGTAATTAGGTCGAAAATTATTTAATTACCAAAAGCAATTTGAAGTGGAGGGACTAATATAGAAAGACTTATATTTTTAGGGCCATCAAAATTTTAAAAATTTTGCAGTGGCTTTCTAATTTTAGCCACAGGCCTGCCGTGACTATAAGTTATTTGATAACAATGTTTTTTCAGCTTTGGATTATTGATTTTTTCCCATTAATTTGAGTTTTTTTGTCTTTAAAATAAAATTATGGATCTAATCAAGATGTTATATTTTTTCGGATTCTTCTTGGTGCGAGGAATCTGAAAATATATTAAAAAAAATATCAATAAAGGACAAAAAAACATTTGGGGTCTAAAATTATGTTTAATAGGTAAAAAAATTAAGATATGAAAGGAGCGAGGGAACATGATCGAGGAGAGGGCGGACCTGGTGTGGGGAGGACTTGAAGGTTTTCACCGGGACCGTTAGAATGGAATATATATTCTTGGAATCTAGTCTGTTACGGCACGGAATTACGAGGGGATAATAGGGCTCACGGTGGTCCGCGAAACCGACTGCAGTAGAGTTGGGTGAGTGTGTGCCCGGGGAGTGGGGATACTAGGTAAGTGCAGTTACTTAGGGATAAGTGTCTTTATTCCGACGCGATGTTGAAATTACATAAAACCACCCTAATTTTGTGGCGCGGGCCTATGCTCGCGACGAACCTCGTTTCGTCTCAGAAAACACTTTTGACCGTTGGCTGAGGGGTTGTGGGATTGTAGAGGCGGGTCTCGGGTACGGAAAAATTTTATGGAAAATTACAATTAAACTCCCTCAAAACTTGCCTAATGCCACCGACGGAAAGGAAGTTTCGTAACTTTGTGAGTAAAATGTCCGGGCCTTACACACCAAGGGGGAAAGAAAGATTATAAAGTTTTTGTATATAGCTTAGGAAACTGATTGAATTTGAAAAAAAAATATAAGAATTTAGTAAAAGTTGAAAACATGGAGAGAATCTATTGTAGAACATGGGGAGAATTCTATTGTATAACTTCGAATATCTAAAAGAGTGAGTCGCCTTTAAAATTATGAAATTTATTTTTTATCTTGTTCGACATTATTGATCATGATAGTTTTCATAATTTCAGTTTGAACATCAAATTTTTTGACCACCTATTTTAGACTATAATTATATTAGGTCAAAAATTATTAACATCAAGCCACCCCCTTTAGGCTCCAAAAAATTTTTTAAGCCCTGAAACATATAAGTCCTTTATTATTAGGCCTCTAATCAAATGATTGGAGGCCTAATAAGATAAAGGACTTAGATGTTTCAGGGACATAAAAAATTTAAAATAATTGGGAGTCTAACGCGGTGGCTTGTTTTTTTCTAATTTAGCCCCACGGCCATTCCTGACTGATGAGTATTTGATAACAATAGTTTTCAGTTTGCGGTTATTGAACTTTTTTTTCCGCTTATTTTGTGAGTTTTTTTGTCTTTAAAAAAAAAATGCTTAATTTGCGCTTAATCAAGATTTTATATTTTTTCAATTCTCTTGAAGATAAGAAAATCTAAAAAAATATATTAAAACAAAAATAATTCAAAAAAGAAATCAATAAAGACAAAAACACGTTTGGGGGGCTGGGGTGAAAATTTTGTTTAATTCTTAGTAAATTTTTTCTGAAATTAGTTGATTTTTTTATATTTTTAAAAATTTTTCTCGTCAAGAAAAATAAAAAAAATATAAAAATGTTGATCAAACGGTAAAAAAAAATATTTTAAAAAAACAAAAAAACTAAAAATCAAAAAAAAAAAAAAATCCACAAAACCAATATTGTGTGCATGTTAGGGTGAGCTTGTGGTGAGCATAGTTATCATGGCCCACAAAGCCTGCCCCAACAACCCATTTGATACAAGACTGGGGGGAACTTTTATGGATGGCGAATGTAGTGTGGGCATGGACACGTAAGTAGGCCCATTATGCAAATCACAACCACCCACACCCACACCCACAAACATTGGTAGTTTGCTATGGGTACTCCATTTGGGTACCCCAAATCCCACAATAAGGAGAGAGACAAAGAGGGTGGGCTCCACAAAATTAGGGTGGGCTCCACACATTTGGGGAGGGTGTGTAGGGGTCACTCTCTCTTGGTCCCTCTCTATCCTAGGTGTGCATTTGCGGGTACCCCAAATGGGGTACCCATAGCATTTTCTAGTATATATTATATATATATGAGCTATATTAATTTCACTCAATGACATCAGAATCATGAATGTACATCATTTTCATGGTACCACATCTCCTATAGCCTGAATAAATCTAAAAATAACTATTCATATTGCAGTTTATAAAAAATTAGTTTAAACGGCAAATCCATTAAGCAGGAAAGTACAACACGACGTTGTAAATCAACAGACAAATACGACAAACTCGAGGAGACAGGCTTCGGACTTTCAGAGGAAAATCTTGAATTAATTTCAAGGACAAGATCAAAGTATCGGTTCACAATTGGAGAACCCACAATACCTATTCTCAAACAAATTCTCGAAATACACAAACAACTTTGGAAAAACACAAGACTCGCATTTTAGGGAACTTCATATGGCGTTGGGAACTTAGGATCTATTTGGACCTTCACCCCTCTTGTCCAATCTCCTTGCATCCGACCAATTTCTGAATAAAAACGGCATTAGCCATTAAAGACGGCATAAAAAAAACTCTCGTTCTTGAAAAAAAAATCAGAACTAACAAAAAATAAGACCGGCTCAACAATCTCAAGTTATAAATAGAGTCCTAAGCTATAATGAAATGGTTTTCCCTCACTGTGTATTAAACAACGCTAAGTGTGGTTTGGGGGGTTGACCTTTAAAGACAGCAAAAAGAAAAAACCATATGCAATAACTGAATGAAATATCCCCAATCGAAAATAAAGAAAAAACCAAAAAAGAAATAAATAACAACATTTCTACAGAACAATTGCCTTGGAGTTATGTCCAAGTACGAAACCCCATTGCAGGGGGGAAGTATCCAAAAACTGCAGTCTCGATTCACGGGCAGCTTTTCTTCCCCTAAGCCATCCCCTCAAAAGCATAGCAGCACTGAGATGTGTTGCTAAAAGGGTTGCTTATCCTGCATAGTAGACCTTATACGCGATAACATTCACATAAATTTATGAAATGAAAGCATTCATATCACCAGAGGAAAAAGGCAAATTGAACTATTCAGGAAATTCAACCTGCCCAGCAATATCTGGTGCAGGACCATGTATCGGTTCGAACAATCAGGGTCCTGCAAATTAATAGTTGCCGGAAAGGGGGGACAAAAAACATAATTCAACTTACATGATAACTCCCATATTTTAGTAAAAGAGGAATACCAAAAAAAAAGGTCTGAAACAAGCCACTCAAAAAACTAAAATTCTCGCAATACCCGTTCGACCAAGATAGCAGAGGAAAGCATCCCAATACTTCCAGTATCATTGACGCCTCATCCGATAAAAATATCACCAAAATATTGTGGGTCACAATCGTGTCAAACTGAAACATTTGGCAATTACAAAGATAGGGACCACAAGGTTTCTCAATGTGCTCTGAATTAGCAGAAACAGACGTGAACAGCAGAAAACATACACAAAAAAACTTTTTAGTTAAGAATACGCCAAAAACCTGTTTTGGATTACGAACAAGAAGCATTGCAGAAGTCTCAATCATACAGGTGAGTGAGTTTCACATCAGGGTTTATTAAGAGGCTATTGCCGTTATCTTTTTCCTCCAAGCATTGATGCATGGACAATCAAAGAAAATGGAACTTTCATCAACAATGGCTATGTAGTTCAAACTTGAACTTAGTCATTGGACCAATCCACAGATAAAGAACTTCATCAATATGGCATTTGTAGTTCAACTTTAGGCCTATGAAGATAACTGTATGCAAGTTCCAGAAAAGAAAAGGACGCTAATATAATTTTGTTGTACTGCCTATGTTGATTCATTTTCTACGCCCACAAACTTGTTGCAAGGGGGAGTCCAATATAACCAAGGCGGCTAAGCTTCTTGCCCCCTGTTGGTGTCTCAAATGAAAATTTCTTTGGAAAAGAACTTGAGAATATCATCGTGCGGGTGTGGGAAAAGAGATGATTGACTTATAGTTCAACACTTCGCCATACATTGCCCTTTATTTTTTAGTGTGTGGAGACATATAATTGACCTTACGACTCAAAGCCTATAGGACATCGCTTAACCTTAAAGGTGTTCATTCAAATGGTTTGCAACGAACTATTCTCACAAGCAAGATTCACAAATAGCGTGTGACTTCCACATAATTTACAGCTTATTTATATTTTTTTGTGGGCTTACTACATGGGAAAATGCTTAACTTAATTGAAACAAAGTTGACTTTATAAAGAAAAAGAAGATACCAAGAGGAAAGATCTTGACAGAACAGCAAGCAGAATCCAAACCAAAAAAAATAAAAGAGAAGAAAAAAAGTGTTTCTCAAACACAACCCTTATGGGAGGACACCCCTGGGCCAAACTTTGCCATGTACAAAATCTAACCTCTTCTCATTAAATTCATAATTACCAACTTCACATTACAGCAGTGGTTAAGAAAAAGAATGCACAAAAAAATATGCGTCATACATCCAAGGTAAGACATAGGAAACAGAGCTCAATCATGGAAGCCAACCAACATGAATAAGTTGCAGCATCATGATATCATCAATTACCGTACTAAAAAAATAGTTCGGAGACCAGCAAATTCATTGCTTATATTTCTATCTTTGGGATGTTTAGGATAGTGGTACAATGTAAATTTCACCAAAAAATACCTTAAATTGAAAAAAGGGATTACCATAGATAATAAAAACATTAAAAGCATGACTGTTTCTTCAAAGGATAAACACAAATTACAAACAGTTGAAGCTACTCCAAGGAAATTTGATTATCAACAGAACAGAGTTTCCCACGCCGCTTCGAGCAGTCTCTAATGGCAATGCGAGCCAATTCGATTCAATCTATCAAAAAAAGGTGGTCAGAACAAACAAAATTATGGAGAAATTAAGGTATACACAAAAACATAGACTAACAAAGGTAAAAAGGCATCTTCAGGGGATGCTAGGAAAACATAAATTCTCAGTCAGAAAGAGGATTCTTTAGTTATGTTTGTGCAAATTAATCCCACTTTAAAAAAAATTAAAAAAATACAAAAGCAGTTACGTCGAATCTAGGTTTTGGATTATTTCCATTTCCTGATGTTAGCAATGTACAGCGGTTCAAATATGATCATTTTCTTCTTGAGAACTTTTACTGTTTTTCATCATGTGGGAGTTAGAATTAATTCCCATTTATTTACTTCTATCCATATGGGGGTGGTATGTACTCCGCTACAAAATTTATTTTGTACACAGCAAGAGGTTCAGTTTTTCTCTTAATGGTCTGGGTGTCGGTTTATATAGTTTTAATGGACCAACATTAAATTTTGAAACATTAGCCAACAATCGTCTCCTGTGGCATTGTAAATACTAAATAATATTATTTATTGGATTTTTTATCTGCTTTTGCTGTCAAATTAATGATTATACCCTTTACAACATCGGTTACAGATAACCTAGGAAGCACGGACACAACGTTTAGGGTGACGTATACGTGTCGGACACATGCGGACACGGTAGGTGGGTGTTCTATTTTTTAAATAATTTTTTTAAGCCCCCCAATGGACAACGTCTGAGACACGAGGGAACACGTCGGAGGACAATTTTTAAGCAATGGGACATGTCTGAAACTACTCTTTTTGTTTTTTTTATTTGGAGGGTGGTTTTTTTTTTCGTTTGAAAGTAGGATGTTGTTCGTCATGCTGTTAGGTATTATTGAATTAAATATACTGACTGTAGCGGATGATAATCATTTTAACTTGTGTCTTTCTCTATGCTTGATGAGATGATGCATTGAGACATATCTGCGTATTTTCGTTGTATTTTGATGTAAATTTATATACAGAAAAAATACAAAATATATAAAAATAATAACTAATTTTTTGTCGTGCCCCCGCGTATATGTGTCCTCCATATTCAAAATTGCCGTGTATCGTGGTTGTCCATGTCCGTGTCCGTATCGTGCTTCTTAGCTACTCATGGAGAAGAACATTTAAGATTTGTAAGCTCCTAGCTGGAAATCTATTAAAAAATGGAAAGCTATGCGGACAAGTTCGATTAATGGAATTATACCTATGCTCATTCTATCTTTTCTTGGTAATAATAGCGGGCACAATGCCAAATAATTTTCTCTGCGGTGGGCATAATTTTTTTTTTTTTTTGGAATAACTCAAATATCCGGTCCAAAGGACCAACTTTAAATCCGATATATGAGGAGAAAAATAATCTTATATGGTCGGTGGCATAAAAATTTATTTTCAAGACTCCTTGTGTCTTGCTTTCTGTCCATATACAACTATACAATATATGTGGGGCAAAAAAGTAATGCATTCCCTTGTAAACTTGAAAAACAAATTTTCAGTTACCAACACAACAGATTTCGTGTTTCACTTTCACACCTAAAACTAGCCATCAATCAAACTCCAACTAGAGCTCATCTAGCATATGGTTAGCAAAGAAAACTTAGAACATTGAAGACATAGCAAGAAAATAAAATTAGAGGTGTTACTGTACGGTTTTCAACAATCTTGTGGCAGAGGTCAATATCTGGGAGAGCAGTGAAGAAGAAATGAAAGTAAACTTCTGGCGGATGGTGACATGAAGTTCAGGGTAAGAGGAAGTTGCATCAAGAGAATACCTCATAAAGGTAGCATAGACCTCAGTGTTGAAACAATCTCCTCACCATCTCGTCTGTGTGAAACCCCGTTGGGTTTTCCAAAATAAATACCTACTGTCAGTGAAAAAAAGAGTAGCATCACATCCCAAATGAAAATACATAACGGGGGAAAAAAGAAAGAAGATATAAAAAAGAAAAGTGGACACTGCCAGACCATCCAATTGGTTACCTCAGCTGAGACCAAAGTATGGTAATAACCTCCGAAGCTCCCTTAACAACCATGAGGTCGACACCTTCAGCAACCTCTTTCTTCAAAGGGAAGCAATCTACTAACTGGATTGCATACAGATAATGATTATCTACAAGTTGCACACATAGTTTCCTAAACCCATGTTGCATAGAAACAAGTGTTAATTTAAAGTAACAAACATTGTCTCTTGTTAAATGGCATGCAGAATAGTCACTCTACAACGACAAGGCCTAGTTTACACTAATTTAAGAATTGCCTGTAACCACAGTCAAGTATGACGACTATCAGAATTCATCCGTCCCTCCAGCTGATCCAAACAGAATATGTAGGGAATTCCTCCACAGGCTTCTATAATGGGTCCTATATGAAGTTCCTTAATAAATTAGCCCACAGACACACATAGACTAGAAGCTGCCAAATTCCCATCACAGAAAGTTCAAAATTTACACGCGTTATACACAGCCAGTTCTTTGAAAAGTTCACGCAAACCAACAGCGTTTTAGAAGAGGACATTAACGGCGTCAATAAAGACCCCAAACCTGATTTCTCAAGATATAAATCCAAGCTACAACTTAAATTTCAGGTCCAACAAAATAGCTGATCATAGACTTTGCCCAGGAAATAAGGTCTCTCCATTAAGTGCTCTAATTTCAATATAGATAAGCCATAAAAAGTGAAACACAAAAGTGTTGTGTATATATCACACCACAAAGAAAAAGAAATAAAACCCTATCTAATCTATACGCTGTTTTTCTATTCTACCCGAGAGCATCATAAACAGGCATCTATTTGTCATTTGCACAAGTATGATATGGTAGGTTTCCATGATGCAATGATAGCAAGTATGGAACATTAAGCCTGTGCATAATTAATCAAGGTGATGCCAAAGCAAACAAAATCAACATTGGGTATAATAGAAATGGGCTTTCCAAGGAAAACTCACATTTGTCCCATACATAGCATAGTTTAATGACCATTTTCTTTCCCTGCAAGTGCATAACTTATGACAAAGTATGGCAGTAACTTGTATAAATTTATTTGAAGCAAAATATTTATTATACATTTTAACTGGAATTATTGGAAACTGCAAGTAGATTCTGAGTCACATAGAGCGTCCAACAGAAAAACTTGGCATTCCTATCATTGCTACTATCCAAATGGACATTCTATCATTTACAAATCGCCTAGGGAGGCTACTCAATATGGTAATGTCTTTTTGGGCCAAAACTTCGTTATCTTTGGTCCGAGACAAGTAGAAACCTTTCCCCCTCACCTCAGCAACAAGTTATAGAACTTATGTTCGTCCACAACATAACAACAAATAAGATACCTGACTTTGAAATATTAGAACGTCTATATGGGCCTTCTCATGCATAAGTTATTTAGATTTTCAAGTTAGACTCCTCCATCATCTTAGAATACTCAAGTTCACACACTTATTCATGATGTGCTTCAAAAAGTAAACAATTCACAATTAACTTTCATTTTGTTAGTTCAATATTACTGTACATAACCAAATTTGAATACTTTTGTATGTCCACAAAGTTTTTTAAATGTAATTGGCCATGGATTACCTGTGGAAGAACAGAAGCTGGCCTCAACTTTGCAAAGACTTAAAGCTTCCGAAGCTGGAGTAATCGTCTCGGGCTTTAATGCCTTTTCATTAGTATCCCATTTATACCTGAGACCAAAACATCAAGGATCACAAAGCTAAAACCAAAATACAAAACAATGATATTGTGACGGTCATAGGTGGCAAGTGCAGTTACCCTCCAATTGCACCAAGAAGAATAGCTCAGATTGCTATTGCCCCAAAAGGGTCTCCTTCCGGCATGGAACTCCAGTCAATCCAATGCAGCCCCACCCATAGGCATCTCCTTAAAACCAAAATTCAAACCCTAATATATAAGCTAGTTATAAGTTACTGTACTTAAACCCAACCCTGAAAAAATATTAGTTCATTTTTAGTTGCTGTTTTCATAATCAGTTTTTCCACACACTTCTCCTTACTATTTCTTTCATAGGACTGATTTGAAATCTGTCATGCTAATGGTTATATCAATTTATGTATCACTCTGCCTCTAATCTCTCTTCACTCTAATATCTAAACTCTTCTATTTTTGTTAAATAGAAACACAATTTCCTGATTGAAATTCACGATCCATAGGGAGCTTAAATGAAATTTCAAACTGAGTTTAAAAATTGCAGTGAGTTTAGTTGCCCCAAAAATTGGTTAAAAGTGGGTTTAGGGATGAGTTTGGTAATAGGTGAGAAGTTGATGCACAGGGAATAGAAAACAAGAGTGAGGTTGTAATGCACCATATTACTTATATTTTACTTATATTTTATGTAGGGGAGGGGGGGATACTAAGGATTGGAGTGGCCTTATAAATGGGGATTAAACCTAACATGGACAAAAAATATTAAAAAAAAATTGTTTGGTTTCTGAAAACCGAACGACGAAAACGACAACTCAAAATCCTAAACTCTTCATTATGTAAATGGACCACAAGGGCAACATTAATTTATTCTCCGATTTTTATCGTATTTTATCGTACACAAACGAAAATCAAGTCGGATTTTGAAATATGGTTTACGGTGGTACCTTCGAGAGAGCCGGCGAGCTGGGGACGTTCTTGGCGACGGAGTGACTTCGGGGCCGATGCCGTCGCGGGAAGCAGAGTGATGGTGTAGCGTCTTACCGTTGGTGGCGGAGCAAGCGGATCGTGGAGATTGGGGCCGAGGTTTGGGTGAAGATTTGGATTGGAAGTGGTGGGTTGAAGATCTCGCGTTGAGTTGCAGAGAAGCCGCCATTGTTGGGAGAGTGGGACTGTGAAGAAGAGAGGGATAGAGACGTAGAGGTGAAACCAATGCTACGTTTAATTGAAAGTTTTCACCGCATTTGTTTACTGAAAATGTCTTTTTTAGTTTCCTTCCGTAAGAATTCGACGTCCCTTTGATTTTTTTTACACCACACAATATCATCGTTTTGGTGCTATCAGTAACAAATTCCGGTAAAACTTTCAGTAACATAGCATTGCTGAGGGGAACAATGGCTTGTCGGTTGGGGCAGACAAATTTGTTCTACAGTATTTGCAATTTTGCACTCCGCCAATTTTTACTCTCTAGCCCCACAAACTTATTTTATTATAATTCTATCCCTTAGCAAAAATATAAAAACCGTGATGTATGAGAAAATTCGAACGAGAATCAAGGAGGAGGATTCTAACAAGAAAAAATTAGTAAATGTATTGTAATTGAGAAAATTCACAAATTTAAATATGAAGGAGATCACAAAAATTATAAATTTCTCAGATTTTACAAAAAAAAAAGAAGCAAAAAGCAAAAACACGCCAAGTGAATTTATTTTAAAAAATTATAAATTTATCAAGACAACACGAATTAGACACAAAAAAATGTTGGTGACGGAAAAAGTAGGTATTTTATTGTAGCTAAATTTGTGATAAAATATTTTTATTCAAAAACAAAAGTAAACTCAATTAAAATGGAGTTTCTTAAAATTATTTTTAATTCATAAATATAAGAAATAAGTTGTATTTTCATACTCCGAATATCCTGCCACAACCTTGGGAGAAAAAACAAGTTGATAAATTGCAAGCAATGAGAGAGAGGGGACGATGGTTAGATATTGTTAGCGTTTATAAGTGGTGGAACGGGGACGATGGAGAGGTGAGGGACGGAGGGGGTGGGGGTGGATTTTAGCGGTGGAAGGGGAGTGAGGAGAATGGGTTGCCCAAGGAAAAAAATAAAAGTGAGAGAAACGATCATCCATATTTTGGCTCCGTTTGTTATCAGTTTTTCGATTATTTTTTTTTAAGCTTATAAGAAAAAAAGTCGATCAGATTTGACTTTTTTATTTTTTTCTTTTTAGCTAAAGTAAACAAAAGGCAAAAAAAATAATTTAATTTTTCATAAATCAATAGTCGATCATTATAAAATTATATAAATATTTTGTGGACGATAGCTCGACCAAAATCAATCACAAAATGGCCATGTTGATAACTGGTAGGGGATGGGATGACTAGTAATCCGGGGCACCCCCTAGTTCGATGTTTGTTTCAAAAGGATGGCCGGACTAAATAGTCCGATGAGACTATTAATCCCCAAAATGGGGATATTGACAATTTCACGGGAAATTAACAATAATGTCTACTCCTAGGCCTCAAATTGATAATTTACTAGAACCAGAAAAAAACGCGTAGCATGCCTCGAATGGTCAAAGTCCTACGTTGTTCAACTCTCTCTCTCTCTCTCCTCCTGAGTCCCATTTCAAACACCTCCACGCACGTACTATCTCTCTCCTCTCAGTCCCCATTTCAAACACCTCCACGCACGTACTCTCTCTCTCGACCTACTCTCCCATAATGATTCACTCGTGTTCGACTCCACCTATCCGCCCGCAAAACACTCCCGTCAATGGAAGTCTGAAGGGCCGGGAGGCAGGGCCGCCATGGGTGGGCCTCTCGCTGCCGTGTGGGTCCGATCGCCGCCGGAACGCCTCTACACCTTCCCTCTCTATCTCCCTCTCTCAAGACCGTCAGGGGCTCAATCAGCAGCAGCCTCACTATCGCGGGCGTCGCCAACGACATCGGCGAGAACGTTCGGCATTCTCCCGGCATGCCTGCAAACAAATTGCCCCCCTGGGTCGTGCTTTGGTCGGTGTCTGTGCTTGGCTTTAGGGCTGTGCGGTCTCTGGGCTCGTGGTTAGTGAAACCGTTAATCCATGCCTTCTTGGGGTAGAAGTAATATCTATTGATTTTCTATCTCTCTTGAGTATTTTTCTTCTCTCTCTCTTAAGAATTTTTCCGCGTACCCATTTCGATTTTACTGCCTTTGAACTGCTGTTTTTGTTCATTATTTG
>VIGQ01001533.1:50000-51502 GCA_009663005.1 Actinidia chinensis | reverse complement strand
AATTGAAATCTACCACCACCAAACAGATGGGCATCAATAAATGCCCAGTTGACATGCACATGATCTTGCCCCCTCTTTGTACAAGATCATGGAACCTATTTATTGCTCGGTCCTTACCTCTAAAGTTAATCCCACTGAGATCAGTATAGTTCCCCCTGACCCCACACATAGGATCGTAACAGTTAATCTTGTAGGATTTCTCAGTAAGTTACTTATTCAAAAAATTAGATTGATCGGATATCGAATAATTATATGATCATATCCCTATTCTCGAATATTTTTGAGGATTTTGTGTTTAAACTTGAATTTTTCATATCCCTATTCTCGAATATTTTTGAGGCTGTGTTTAAATCTTGAATTTTTTAAAAATTTTGAATTTAAGATTCAAACACAACTCAAAAGACTTTATGAATAAAGAATCCTAAAATAGGAAATAGGTCAAGAAATTCAAAATTGAATGGAACAAAGGCAAATGGTAGCTACAACAAGTACATCATTAAGATTATCATTAAGCAAGCCATTAGAAGTACACTAAACTCAAGCAAGGCAAAGCCAAGTCTTCCCCACCCAAAAAAAAAAGAAAAAAAAAGAAGCTAAGTCTTGGAATATAAGAGAGATTTTTTGCCACAATAAATACACAAATACGTATATATCATACATTAATACAAATAAAAAACACTATATAATTGCAACTTTCAGGTCCTGTTCTTGCATTTTTCCATGGCCCTTGGTGCTGAAATTACAATTACATTGCAATTAAAAATAATTAATCACATAAAAAAATTTATTTTTCTAAAAGTTACAGTTATTTTTGTCTTTAGTATACTTTTTCTTTTTTCTTTTTTTGCGTTCATATTGATTAGAGGAATATGAAACGTATGAAAAAGATTTATTTATTTTTTCAAAAAATACTAATATCAAAATTAATCCAAAAATAATAATTTTTTTCTTTTTCTATGCCTCTAATCAAGACAAATAGAAAAAAGTAAATAAATGACAAAAAGCCCACTAAAGACAGATAAGTTAAAAAAATCTAGTTCAAATTTGTTGTAAGAGTAATGATATATAAACAGAAAATATATAACGAATTTTTGTACAAAACGATGAGATGCATAGGAGTCTTTCATTTTGAATCAAAATGCACATTAAAATAATTTTATTTGTAAAAATATTACTTTCACATTATTTTAGGAAATTCTTGTTCATATATTTTTGTAAGAATAGTTTACTAACCGAGTCCTATAGCCTCCTTGCCTTTCGTGATACGCAAGCGCTTGCAAGAATGAACAAACATCCTGCTTGAGATCAAAATAGGTGTTATTAATTTACTCACCAAAAATTACAAAGATGAAAGTAAGTAAAGTGTGGGTTATAGTATTTTTTATTTTCGAGTTTTTTTAGTTTTAGTGAATTTTTTTTAATGTTTGATTAAAATTTTATATTTTTTCAATTTTTTTTAATGAGAGGATTCTGAAAATATAAAAAATTTCATCTAATTTAAA
>VIGQ01000744.1:42500-47500 GCA_009663005.1 Actinidia chinensis | reverse complement strand
TACGTGGCATTGGAAGAGTCCACGACCAGTGCCAACAGACGTGTCTTCTAAAGTCAAATCAGAGAGACAGGATATTTTATCCTATACGGCAAGAATATGATATTTCGTCACCACTTTTACACTTTTACTTTATTAGTGGCGAGTAAAACCAATCGGTTGGAATGCAATAACTAACTTTAATAGGCAAAATACTATTTTTTTATCATGCACTTTTTAAATATTTAGATACAACTTTAGTAATTTTCTAACTGATACTGAAAAAGAAAATATAAATATTTTGACATGGTGAAAGAATTTTACGATACTCTCCATCATGACACATGATCTGTTAATCCCTCTGGTATCAACTGTGACATCGGATGTAGCTTTTAGTGCAGGTAATCAACAAATAGACGCTCGTTGAGCTTGAAGATACTGGAATGCCAAATTTGTGTTAAATATTTGGATGATGCAAAATACCGAATTTAACATAAGGCTACATAAGATAATTACGTACTAGAATCTTTCAAAAATATGGATCTATTGGACGATAAAGATACCGAGACATAATTAGTTGAATTTTTTTTTTCCTATAAGAAAATAAGGAGTAATGCAAATGAATGATGATTAAGCGAATGTTAACATAATTGGGATTGTACTTTAATTTTGTGATAGCAAATCTGACTTTTTATTTTTTGTAATTTTTTTTTATTTTACAATCAATATATTTGACATAATTTATCAATAAATAAAATTATTCTATTTGACTTTTAGTCTTTTTGTATTTGTTTATTTAATTTTTAATTTATTATTAAATAAAATTACAAAAAGATAATTTGTAATTCTTATTATTTTTAAAAAGTAAAAATATTTTTGTAACATTAAAAAATATATATATTTATACCAAATTTTCTTATTGTAGAGTCTAGCTCGGTATTGTAGTGGATTGGACTAATAAGACAAGGCTGGGTAAGAAATTTATTTAATGAACTGAGCCTAAGCCGATAGGTTACAAAGTTCACACAACCATAAGGAAGAGTAGAGAGACGTCATGTGGGTACCATTTAATTATTCATTCCAATTTATCGGACGTAGAAAAGTCTTTTCTCAGTACCAAATATATTTTTATATTTTTTTAGCTGTTTTAATTTGATTTTTTTATCGTTTAATTAATATTTTATATTTTTTTAATTAGTCTAAAAAGTGTAAATAGTTTAATATAATTAAAGAAATAATCTTACTCAACAAATTAGTTAGATTATTTTTTAAAACTTGAATAACATTTTATATTTTAAGATTTATGTCGCTATCAGAACAGAGAGAAATACGAAATTTCGATCACACGATAAAAACGATCACTAAATACGAAAAATCTAGAAAGGCAACATAGTTAAAAAAATCTTAAAAAATATTCGGCCAAACTGTACCCACGATGATTATAGAAATGAAATTAAAAAATATCCCCACTTTTTTGGAGTTATTCTTTTGTACACCTTAAATTGAAATTTATCGTCAGTGTATTAGTGACCGGTCTTAAATAATGGGCAGGTAAAAATTCTGTGGTGAGTTTTTTATTCAATCTGAGAACAGAGAACGTGTATATATATATATATATAACCATGCCGGTTTGTAGAAGAGAGAAAAGAAGAACGTCGGTGGATCTATAAAATACTAAATCGATGGATGACCTTATTCATAAATCTTAAATAATGGGCAGGTAAAATGCGTTCTATTGCACCCTGACTTTGTCTCCATATTTTAAGTTGGGGGCATTTTAGTCTTTTTAAGAACAAAAATCCAAAAAACAAAAAGTTGTTCATTTGGAAAATTGGTTTATAAGCCCCCACCAAAATACAAAACTATTTGAAACCAAAATATCGGCCTAACAGTGAAAGTACTCTGTAACCAGATACGATATTTGATTTGTGTCTTATTTAAGTGAAGTGCATATTATTCTTTGCTTACTAGTTTAGGATAGGTATTTTAGTTGTTTTGATTTTTCGTGTCTTTTTTTTGTTTTTAGGTAATCTATTTATCCATTTGATCAAAAATTTATATCTTTTTGATTTACCTTGGCGAGAAAAATTTAAAAATATAAAATTATGGTCTAATTTAAAGAAAATACGACAATTAAAACAATATTAATTTTACCGACAAATTTAGCTAATATTTTAGTTTGCATGTAATATGGCTCGGTTAATCATGAACGTAGTTTACCAACTTTAATAAATATTTAAACACTTATTATATATTTTATGAATATTTATTTATTTATTTCTTTATCAATACACTTTTTATCTATTTCTAACTCGTGATTAGCATTTTTAATAAATAAATATAAAAGTATTTTTTTAATAATGACTGTTTTTTTGCTTATTTTAAGCAAAAAAGCAGCGAAAAACTCAAATAACTGATTCGGAACGGAGCCTATAATTCAATTATAAATTATCATGTTTTTATAAATTTTGATATGACTGCTAATTTTTAAAAAGAGGTATTATATTAATGATTTAATGGTTTTTTATAATATTTATAGATTTATTATTGGTTGATTATAACACTTCCTCAATAACATAATGGATTCAGATCTCTGAAGTATAGGTTAGTGAAGTGATCTTAAAGTGTAAGATCACTTCACCAAACGACGTCATTTTTGTGTTAATATAAAGCGATGTTATTTTGTTGTTAATTAAAACACGCATCTTTTGGTCTTAAAATATACAAAATAACGTCATTTTATACAGTTTAAAACTACTCCACCAAAATCACACTTTAGAGGATCCGAACTCTAACATAACAGACAATGTTTTAGGTCTGGTCCCCTTCCTTCTATTGACAGCTAGCTCGAAATCGCCCCCATTTCGAATAACATTTCTGACAATCATGGACTGGTCTCTCGAGCCAAGGCCTGTTGGCGCTTCAGATGCTCATTTCCATGAGAACTTGGTTGTTGGTTGCTATTTAAGACTCTCTTTTCCATGAGAACTTGGTTGTTGACCAACTTTTAAGTTTAGTTTTTTTTAAATCCAAAAAAACACTTCTATTTTTTTACAAAACGTATGCAAAATTGATGATGAAAACAACCAAAACAGAGCAGCCTTGTGCATTGCTTAGGACTCGTTTGGTTATTTTTTTTTTTTTTAAATTTTGTTCACTACTGTGATTAAAATTTTATACTTTTTTAGTTTTTTTTGACGAAAATAGTCTAAAAATATAAGAATTTAATCTAAATTGCAAAAATATTTTTTTAAAAAAATTGAATCTACAGACCGTGCACCTTTTGAGTATATTTTGATAAAAATTCTAAATACTTAGATTAAGCTTTAAAATGCCACAAATCAATGAAAAAAATATGAGTATTACTTAAGGGGATTCGTGAACCTTTAAAATGTACGTAGATTATGAAAAAAAACGCAGTCATTCGAAATGCCCAAGTGCACTGGGAACTTATCTGACCCCAACGTGGTACTTTCATTTTTTCTTCTGAACGAGTGGCCAGTTTCACGTGGCAAGGCGCAAGTGGCCTGCCAATGCCAAAAAGCCTGGGCCATAGGACTTGATTATAAAATTTGTGCTGTGTTGCCAAAAACTATTCCCTGGGGTCCCACCTAAATGTCAATTTTAAGGGCTAATTGGGACTGAATAATATGGGAGGGAGATAACTTTTTGAAAATGAGATAATTTTTAATTTTGTTGAATACTTTTTAGAATGGTGGATAAGGGTGGAGGATAAGGAAGAAAATATATAGAGAGAAACAAAATATAAAAATAGTAATATTTAAAAATAGATATTTTTTTTCTCTCTCTCTATATATTCAAAAAAAATTATACATTTTGTTTCTCTTATATATTTTTTTTTATCCACTCCCTTATTCTCCGGGATAACGTTTTAGTTATGGTCTTAGGCCATATAACAATATCTGCTTCTATCCACCTCCGGAGCATAGATTATCGCCTCCATATCCGCCAACAAACTGGGGAGGAAAAAATTTATCCGGAGGAAAACATTATCTCCTCTTCCAAATTCAGTAGCCAACAACCCCTAACATTACAAGATTTTGCTTCATTCAACCGAATTATAGAGATACCAATACGGCGTTTAATTTGGCACGAAAAAATATCCAAAAAAAGATATAATTGATAACTTATATATGAAATATAATATTAATCACAATCTAGATTGACATTCAAACTGACAAGATAGCCAATTAATTTAAAAATTTTAAACTACAAACCTCCTAGTTGAGAGATCAAAGTTTGCAAAAAATTTAACAGTTACAAAAATAAGAAACACCATTACTCTCTCTCTCTATAATATATTATCTTCTGCTTATGTTTTTATTGTTTGGCTTTCTACTTTGGTTCATTTTAATATTTTTAATTTATGCTTTTGGATAATTAGATTTTGGCATAAATTCAATACCAATAATATTGTACTAATTGTCCTGGTTCCCAGCTTAATTTGTGGACACAGTATTGGTTTTCATTTCGACTCCAGGGACTATTATCATTGAACAGTCATGGCAATTTATGGTCTGGAAAGTGAGCTAAAGGTTGCAAAACTTCATTGGGTGATCATTTCAAACTTAGCCATCCATACCAAATTCATGTAAATTATTGATCTTCTTTAGCTACAACAATTTAGCTATCTAGCTTGACTATGCTTCCCATAATTGAGAAAATAGTCAATAGGTTATCAAGTTACCAACTAATTAAGTTGAATCTTCTTCTTCTTATATTCTGTTCAATCCAACAATTTAAGGTTGACTACTCTTCTTATATGTGTTCAATCCAACAATTAAAAAAAAATTAATCAATGTATGAAACTCAACGGCCAAGTTTAAAGAATTTAATTATCGTGATGAGTCAAACTCATTATATATAAGCTAGAGGACCGTACAATCGTTGTTCCTGAGGGGGGTAACAACAGGGGAGGCAGTGGGAGATTGGATGCAAGCAGTGGCGGCTTAAGAATTTTTTGTTAATGGTGTCATGTGCCACTATATATTCTTTTATGAGTT
>VIGQ01000744.1:30000-35000 GCA_009663005.1 Actinidia chinensis | reverse complement strand
TGAAGCAAAAACACCAAATTCGGTAAAGGTAAATTAGTTTCATCATTACAGGCTTTACAGCATCTCCACCACACATCCTCTCCATTGGCCGATGCCATTTTTGGCGGCTCAGCATTTGAACCAATGTATCCTCTTCCAATTCACTTTTATCACAACCAACTCGATCAAGTATTACCAAAAATAGCATCTTTTTTACCATTTTTTAATCAACGTAAAAATATCATAAAACGAAAAAAATAAAAACCAAAGCAACTAACAATTTAAAAATAATAAGCGAAATCAAAACAATATTGCCATTTCCCCTTAACCATTGAGTTGCTTTAAAGGATTGATGTAATTAGGTAATTTCTTAAGGTAGCTGGTTAAAAACAACTAATTCGAGAAGTGGGGAACGTTTACCCACGTTTAAGGTGAGGAAAACATAATTACACTTAAATTTTGCTATAAAAAAATAATGTAACCCTTTTACTTTCAAAAACATAACTGTCAAGACGTTTAATCATCAAAACGACAATGTTATGCATCATGTTGCAAAACTTTACGGAAAAATAGCAATTTTATATAAATTAAGCAACGCAAAACCATCATTGTAATTCATGAACCTTACCTATTTTGTCGAGGGTCGATCCATCATGTGGTCCATGTGCACGGTTATGGTGACACTGAGGATCCACGTTTTTTCTTTGTCATAAATCATACTAATGCCACAACACATTGGCGGCAATCCAATTGGGGTAAGGCCAAAGCCGGTTAAAATGAGTCCCGATCTAATATTAAAGATATTGTTAGCCAACTGATACAAATAGTGTTCGAAAAAGCTTGACATTCCGTATTAATTTTATATTTTCTAGTATATTTTTACGGATATTTATAATTTTTTTATACACTGTAAACTTATTAACTAAATATTTTTATAATTAAAAAGAAAGACAAGTAGTATGATTTGAGAGTAAATTTATAAGACAAAGATAAAATGAGCATGTCATTGGTTGCAATACTCCGATCAACTTTGTTTTTGTATGGGTTATATTACTTAGGCGAGTTTACGGATAAAATAAATAGTTCTAATCAATCATAGAACACAGCAGGCAGACGGGTGACACACCCAAGCTGTTATCATGAACTTATCTAAAAATTAAAGTTGTGAAAAAGGAAGCATTTTCTTAATTTGTGACAACATGACCACACGCGCATAAAATATCCAACCCTAGCCCTGTTGGACTTTCATGTCAAACTTCTGCATTCAAATTTGGATGTGATTCAAACCCAAGTTTTTCACTACAATATACTGACCATAGAAATGTAATGACCTGGGGACTGTTTTTGGGCCTATCCTTTATTAACAATACTTCCTTATAGGCCAATAAATTATGCAACTGGTCTGATCCATCCATGCTTGTACCTATTTTGTATTTGGCCAAGAAGAACATGTCAATATGGGAAAATTAAGAGGTTTAGAAACCACAAGTGGGGACAATGAAAACAAACAACCTAAGCAATCAAAAAAGTTCACATGGGCCTTGTATGGGTACTCTCATTGGGGTGCACAAAAGACCCACCCCGGCCTCGAGACCCCCGACCCGAACCCGATTTAAATATGGGTCGGTTGGGTCATTTTTTTCATATGCATGGGTTAAGTTCCCCCCGGGTCGAAAATTATAGATTAGAGCGGTTCGGATTCAGCGGGTCCTAAGATTTTTTATCCATAGAACGACTCGAGAACCAAAGGGCTAAAACCGACCCACCGAACTGACCTTAGACACGAACCTAGAAACCGATCATATAGGCTTACAAAAGTTCACTCTATACCACCCTTGATTATTGCCTAATTCTATAAGAGAAGAAGTGGAAAATATTTTTTAAAAAATTGAACGAAAGAACGACCCGACCCGACTCGATAATCGCAGGGACCCCGAAAACCGAATCGAATCGTACTCGATCGTTCTTGTCGCCGGGACACTCGGTTGGTTCCGGGTCTAAAATCTAAACTGTGGATGGTCTGGTCAAGTTCTGGGTCTTACGCATACCCGGCCCACCCCGACCCGATGGTGCACCCCTACTCTCAGTTCCTATTTTTGGGTGAATATCAAAATTAGCATAATAGAATTGAACATTTGACCACCCAAAAGGTGTCACCGGTGTGATTAGATTCATATCATACGTGATAACAAGATCCATCACTCGATGTCATGAAAAATAGTAAAAAAAGATCGATGTATGAAAAATATAAAGAGAAGTAATCGCGCGTAAATACAAGAACACACAGGCTTTTTTTCTCCTACTTTCTTCTCTATTGGTAATAGTTATGTTTCATTAATAAATAATTACATTCTTTTACCGGTAAAAAAAACACCAAACCACGATTTTGAAAAAAGAAGAGAAATATAGCCATATTAAGCAATAAATATACATGCTCAATTTCTTTACGTACTTTCCTCATACTCACACAGACGCTCTACTAATCTCAAAAACTATAATAATAGGGTTTAAAAATAATTCAGGAACTACTGAATTTAAAGTGAAAAATAAACATGCTATCGATTAAATAGAACTGCATATTGAAATAATAAATAGTATATGATAAGTAGTACAATAAACCAAGAAAAGTGGACCGAGGCCCAGCGTTCAACACTGTCTCCATAAGACAATTCAAACCACACCCATTCCACTGTACTTACGGCTGATTGCATCTGTCTCTCAAGATGCAACGATCCGCACACAGAATTAACACAATCTTTGTGTGGCTCGGCGCACCAGATTGCAGTGTTGGCACTCAATCACGAACGGCTTTAATACAGAATGTCGAAACCCTCTGTTTTTCGTCATTGATGAAATCTTGAATTTCTATGTTCTATGAATTGCAGAGTGTTGGTAATAGTAGGCCTTTTAAGCTGCAATAAACGTACACAGATTTACTCCACCATTGAATCCATTGTAAAAAACTCCAAATAGAATAAACTGAGAGTTTTATTCTGTATTAAAAATGACAACTGTAAAAGTAATTATTGAATTACTCATACACTCCATCTTCACCACGCTCCGACTTGCCAAGGGTGCCCAAGTACTCAAATCATTTCCCTTGGTATATTACAATTTTAAAAATATTCAAACGATGTAGGACTTTTATATTTTTTTTTATATCAATAGTAGGCACTTTGGTGAATATTTTTTCATTTACCTTTTATCCGTTGTGAGCAAGTAATACACTACTATTAATCTACTCGCAAAGAAGAAATCTATTTTATATATGGTTTCAAATACTTCAATAAACCGAATTCATCCCAAAAAATGAGTCAAACATCTCAAATATGAACTTTTTTTTTCCAACAAGTAGCCTCTCACCCTCCGAATTTGATGTCTGTAACAGATATTTTTCTCAACAAAACGTGGGCTGCCAGCAATGGGCGTACTGCAGACAGTTGAAATCCTATACTTTGAATCTCTGTTTCAATACAAAAGATAACTTTACGTTTTTAGGGGTAGCTTGTCGACTAAAGTCAAACAAAAAACTTGTCCCAATGCATGATACGGATTATACTTTAACAAGTCCTTAGCCCTCGTTTGATCCAGTTTTTTTTTAATGAGATTTTTTTTAGTTGAATGAATTTTGTGAATTTTTTTTCAAATCTTTATTAAAAAAAATTAATATTTGATTATATTTATAATTTGATTTCCTCTTGACAAAGACGAGTTAAAATTAAAAATCTTATTCCAATTTAAGAAGGAAAACAAAAGTAACTAAAAACAAAAAAATAATTAATTTATCGAGTAACAATAATTTTTTAGTTAACTTTTTTTTTAAAATTATATATGTTTTTTTAACAGTTTCAATTCATTTCTTTCGTCTAAATGAATTTAAAACAATTAACGAAATATTCTTACAAAGAAAAAAAACGTGAAACCAAATCACCTAAAAATCTAAAACTAACTAGGCAAAACTGGACGTGGGCCCACGTAAAAATAATCTCATATGAACTATTTCACGATGGACGCAATTTTTCAATATCCGTCACTCAACCTAACAAAATCTAATCATACCTTAGTGGAAACCATGTGGGTCCAGCTCACATTTGACAATGACCCAGATTTGATGGCCGTTGCCCTTAGATTCACAGGTATCATGAGGTAAGGATTATTTTTATTTTTAATAATATTTTTTCTATTGGATCAAATTAATTTTTTTAATTTTACAGTTTGTCGGAAATATAATTTGACCGTTCATTCTTTTAACGTATGACAATAAACGAAAATAAAAGACAATTGACTAAAACATAAACAAGTTCACTAAAAAGTAAATAATTCAACTTTTTGATTTCTTATATCACAAACCATTCTTTTGGAATGTGGTTTGGAAAGTGAGAAAAAAACGGAAAAAGAGAGAGACGAAGAAAATAAGAATTTATGAAGAGAGTGAATAAGAACTTAAAAAACATAAATGAAAATACTTTTTTTCTACTTTTCATTTTTATTATTTGGGAGATTATACTACTCTCCTGAAGTTGCCTTCCTACACAAAATAGCTCAGGGACGTTGAAATTTACATGACTCCTAGGTTTGAAAAGTTATTCTCCCCCCCCCCCTGAATACTCTCTACACCCTTGTCCTCCCTTACAAAATTACCCAAAATGTCCCACTCTCTCTCTCTCTCATCTCTCCACACAATCCACTCTCTCGCTCCCTATCTCTCTCTTTTTGTACCATTTTATTTTATGTTTATTTTTACTGTGTATTATTATTATTTTTTTCTAATACCTTTGATTCTTTTTTTTTAATAAAAATTTCCTCACTTTTTGTTATTTGTTTTATTTTTGTACTTTATATTATGTTTCTATTTTTACTTTTTATTATTATTTTTTTTATACCCTTTGATCTCATTTTTTTAACCAAAAATGAATTCCCTTTTGTTACTTGTTTTTTAAATCTTTTTCTTTTTGTAAACCTTTTAATTTTTTATATATTTTTTTTATTTTTTCTTTATACCCTTGATTTTTTATTTTAAT
>VIGQ01001999.1:42500-55118 GCA_009663005.1 Actinidia chinensis | reverse complement strand
AAAGCGACAGAGATGGTGGTGGGGCAGTGGTGCTGGGTAGTGAAGGTGGGTGGTGCTGGTGGCGGTTGGCAGGGGTAGGTGGTGTTGGTGGGTACTATTGTTGTGATGTAATAAAAATTAAGGGTATTTGCGTCTCAATAAAAAGATAGATAATGATAGAATGGTTAGTCCTTCTATAAAATGAAGGTTCGCTTATTTCTTAGAATGAAGGAATGATGATACCATTGAAATGTTAATTTCAACACAATTATTGGCCGAACCAAACGTTTTACAGAAAATTAAAATACTTGCGATTTTCGGGACAACATTATCCAAGAGTTGAGTTCATCACGTGGCAACTACAAAAACCTATGCTTGGGACTAATTGTTGAATTTTAGGCACAAGAAATCTATTAATCCCCAACAAGTAAAGTTTATAATCATTGTTATTGTTTTTCTATAACCTGCATAAGAAAATTGTTTATGTTGCTGACGCAGCGGAATACACGAGAGGACTGGATATCGTTCTAGTAGACGAGAAATAATAACATCTTGAAATCTACAAGAGAAAATAAGAAAAAACTCTCATATTATGATAAATTTGAACAAAATTGAAGTTACTTTTCCATTGGGTACATTCATTTGTATACTAGTAGAGATCTATTTAAAAGGAAATAAAACAAATTAGGCAACTTCTTAATTGCCAAGAAAATAAAGAAATCAAAATAAATACCTACCAGTTTGAACAGTCCAAATCTTAAAACTAGAATAAAATCATAAAAACGTTCTAAATAACAAAAATCATAATTAAAATCTACTTTCTAAACAGAAAAAGCTACAAAAAATTCCTAAAGATAAAAAAATTCCTAAAATATAAAATCTTCTTAATTGATTGTTCGTCAAATTATGTCCTACATCAACTGAACACCTCTAAATTTCTTGTTGATAGGCACTTGCATTCTATAGCCGTAAGTTGTCCATTGGCAGTAGATGCTACTGCAACTCCGCCCTTCTTCCTTGGATCAAAGATGAAGCCTAATCAGTGGGCAAAGTGAGCATGAGCACCTCATATGCGTCGCAGTTGCCTGTCTGTAATTATAGACAATCCCAGAACCTCAACTTTATGGCTAAAACACATACTAAATTAAATAATCTTTTCCTAAATTAACAACAAAAAAAGAAAATTAAACAAACAATATAATTTCAATAAACAATTCTGCCATCCACAGATCATTTATACCAGATTCTTCGAAAGTGACATTAGGTTCTCATCTCTATCTTCGTGGAGATTCCCTTTGCTGGATGAACAATTTTCTATTCTTTCGCCCCCAAACTCAGGGCCCTGCATCTTAAAAAATTTTAAACCAGTAAAGTATGAATCTGTACTATGTTACATTGTCGAATATTAAAAGCCACAAAGATACTATATTAAAGAGGAACCTCTTAAATAAGATCCAGGACAGGCTGCTTGACATCAACATAATTAACGTAGGCCCGTTGGAATATCTCTTGTGAATGTCTGCCAGCTTGAACACATGCCGAAATGACGTGACCACCCATAGTGATTCAAGTGTAAGTTAGGAGGTGACACATTAAAAGCTGATAGTAATATCATATATTTAATTTCTACTACTGAATAAAAGTTGTTGCAGCTTATTATTAGCGAAATTAGTTAAAACAGCCTCAAACTACACCCAATGAATATACAAAACTGGAGTCAGTGAAATAATAGAGTACAGTGTAGTAGCACTTTATCCAATTATCGTCAAGATAACTCATTTTGATCTTAAAAGTTTTCAAAATCACAGGATGCCAAAGACACAATAAAATATTTCGAAATATGATTTACAAATTGAAATGGAATTTTTATCGACTAACCTGTATACACAAAATGGGGGTAGCTTTAGCTTCAAACGGAATTAAACTTCATGGGTGTCATTCACAGAGCATAAAAGAATTATGCAAATATAAAGCCGTAGAAGTGAAAGTAAATAATCTAGCAATCTTTTATCTACCAATCATAAAGAAAGAAACATATCATTGTGCCAACATCAAAAACAACCAACAAAATACCACCACCACAACCCCCGCCATCTCCAGCACAACCACCTTCCACCGCTATTCCCACTGGCACCCACCGCACCACAACCCATCGATTGTGTTCGACAACCTGAACCCACGCCGGCATTGCCCCCCCCCCCCCCCCACACAGCCCACCACCATACACCGTTATCGCCGACACTACCACCATGGCACTGAATGGTGGTGGCAACGGCTGGTGTGTGACGGATTAGGAGATGAGAAGTGTGTTGTGGAGATGCGGCTGCAGCGGGTGGCAGAGGTGGTTCAGGTGGGTGGGGGGTGTTTTTTTTGTAGTTGCGGCGGCAGTGGGTGGTGAGTGGCAATGATGGTAGTTTGTGACGTCTATGGCCAGCAGGGTGGGTGGGTGGTGGTTCGGTGGCGGGCAGCGGGGAGCATAAGGAAAACTAAACCAAAATGCAGCAAAGCCACTTCAAAGGATATTTAATGCAGGTCACATACAAGAAAAAAAATTGTACTTTAGTAAAATAGAAAACCAAGAAACGGGGGCTACCCAAAGATACGTAGAAAATTCACAAAGATCCATAAAACCAACAAATTATAAGAACTATTTAGTCCGTCGTAAACTTAACAAATTACAAGAATATTCAAATATTAAAGCCAAAGAAGTGAAAGCAATAATCCAAAACCATCTTTATCTTACCAGCAATTAAAGAAGGAACACATCATTGTACCAACAACATAAAAACCACCCAAATACAAACCACCCACCATCATGGGGGGTGTAGTTAGCGACGGCAAGATGGCGCAGTTTGTTGAGTCTGCGAGGCGGGGTGGTGGGTAGAGGGCAGAGGTGGGGCATAAGAAACTAAAAAAAAGTGCAGGCAAATGCATTTAATGGATATTTGATGCAAATCACATACAAGAAAAAAATCCATTTATCTAAATAGCAACGGAAAACGAGGGGCTACCGAAAAGATGCACAGAAAAATTCCACAAAAATAACATAAAAACCAAACAAATTATAAGAACTCATTTAGTCCGTCGTGAACTTAACAAATTATAAGAATATTCAACTATAAAGCCAATAGAAAGTGAAAGCAATTAAATCCAACACACTCTTTATATACCATGTCAAATATAAGAAGGAAACATATCATGTGACGACAAACCTCAAAACCACCTACCACACCCTGCCACCTCCACCACCACCACCGCCCCACCAACAACACTATTGCCAACCCTCACCACCACCTTCAACATGCTAACCACTACAACCCACCATCGCCACAACCGTTTGACAAGCCGACACCCCCAACCTATCCCGCCATGTCCACACATTCCACTGCCACCAACCACCCACCACACCGCTGTCGCCGCCACCTACCACAGTGGAAAGGGGGGGGTGGGGGAAACGGAGGGGTGGGGAGGAGGATAAGGGGAGGGGGGTGCAGGGAGAAGGTGGACTAGAGGGGGGGGGAAGTGGTGTAGGTGGAGTTGGTAGGTAGCGGGTGGGCGGCAGGGCAGTAGGGGGTGGTGAACTGTCAATGGTTAGTAATTTGTGGAGTTTGCGGCGGAGGAAAGGAATGGATAGTGGTGGGGAGCAGTGAGTGGTGGGGCGTAGGAAACTTGAAAAAATTGCAGCCAAATGCACTTCAACAGGATATTTGATGCAAAAGGGTACATAGCTACCAAAGGTACGCAGAAAATTCACAAAGATACCATAAACCTAAACAAAATTAAAGAACTCATTTAGTCCGTCGTGAAACTTGACAAATTATAAAAGATTCAATATAAAGGGGGGGGCAACAAAAGTGAAAGACAATAATCAAAAATAATTATTTATCTTACCAGTCAAAAAGAAGGAAGATATCATTGTGCCAAAACAATCAAAACCACCAAAAAATACCCACCATCACCACGCGCCCCATCTAACCACCACTACTGCCAACAATCACCACCACCTCCCACCATAATACTGCACCACCACGCCACAACCACCTGGACGCGCCAACAACCACCACCACTATCCCGCCATGTCCACGCATCCCACCTCACCGTACATTTGTCCACGCACCTACCACCATGCACTAGGTGGGTGGTCGGTGGCGGCTAGAGGTGGGGATGGTATGGTGCGGGCAGGGATGGTTGGCAGAGGGTTGGTCATGGTGGGTGGCGTTGGTGTGGGTGGCGGCGGCGTGGGTGATGAGTGGCACTGTGGCAAGTTGTGGAGTTCTGCGGAGGCGGGGTGGTGGTTGGGGCAGCGGTATTTTAGGCTAAGAAACTGAAAAAAAGTGCAGCCAAATTGCATTCAAACAGTATATTTGACGCAGGGAGGTCATAGCTACCCAAGGTACGCAGAAAATCACAAGCTACCATAAAATCAACAAATTATAAGTGGTTGTGGCATTTTCCACGCATCCCACCACAACCAACCACCACTATCATTGTTGCCGCCGCCACCTACCACCATGGCACTAAGTGGTGGTGGCGATGGCGGGTTGTGGAGGTTAAAGGTGGAGGCTGCAGGGTGGCAGCGGTGGTCTTGGTGGGTGAGGTAGGGTAGTTGACTGCGGTAGGTGGTTGCAGCGGCAGTGGGTGGTGATAAGCACCGGCGGAAGTTTGTGGAGTTTGCGGCGGTCGGATGGTGGTTGGAGGCAGTAGTGGGGGGCGTAAGAAACTGAAAAAAGGGCAGCCAAATGCCATTCAACATGATATTTGATGCAGGAGCTCACATACAAGAAAAAAATCACTTTTTTGTTTATCTAATTGAAAACGTAAAACCAGGGAGCTACCTAAAGGTATGCAGAAAATTCATGAAGATACTATAAAACCAACAAATTATAAGAACTCATTTAGTCCGTGTGAACTTAGTCCCCCAAAGTAAGGAAAAAAAACTATTTAATATAAACAAATACAATTAAAAAACTATGTATTAACTGCCTAATATATCCCACCTACTCGAGCAAACATGCCAATTCCATGATTCCGCTCATAATCCAACCAAAATCAATCAGAACGTAAGTGACTAACAGAGGATATGCCTAATAAAGGTCATCAAGGAAAACCAAAAACAACTTGATATGGTAGACCACCATTCACAAATACCACCAAAAAACAACTTGATCTGGATCTATGAGCCGTTTCTATTCAAAATTTCTTCAATTTCTTGAGGTATGAAACATTTTCTATTCCATGGATCTTCAAATTCTTTTGTTTCCTGTTCTTGTATATTCATTCACAAAGTTCAGTGTGCTTTAAGATTTTTTTTATTTTGCTTAAAAACTCAAGCCAAGCTTGAATCATACGCGAGCGGAGCAATCAAGAAAATATTTTATATTGTTAAAAATAACCGTTAATTTACTTTTTCAATTTAGGAAGATCCGAGCCGTTTCTCGCTTATATAAGAGAAGAGAAGAGCCATAGTGAGAGAGAGAGGAGGATCAGGATCATCACGAATCTTCAATTTCTGGATATACGAGCCATTTCTATTCAAAATTTCTTCAATTTCTTGAGGTATGAAACATTTTCTATTCCATGGATCTTTGGATTGTAAACATGATTTCGAGCCAATATCATTTTGTGGAAATTAAGCCCAAATATTAGAAGTCCAAGTCTAGAAGCTACTTGTGTGTAAAAAAGGTTCTTGAAATATTTTGTAGTTAGAAGGATTTAAAAGATGTGAGAAGTATTTTGTAAAAAAAAAAAAGAAGTGATTTTGAGAGTTCAAATAAAAGTTTGAGTGTTTTCTTACCTCTTCTAATTTCCAAAATTAATTTCTCTTCACAAACTAACATTTGACATCTTCCTATGTTACCCAACAAACTAGTATCAGAGCATTGGGTTCAAGATAATCAAGGATGGTAACTCAAGGATTTCCATTTCCTCCACTTGTTAAAGACAACTAGGTCGATGGAGCATCCAAATGAAGACGCATCTTGGTGGAGAAGATGCATCGGATGTTGTAGAGAAAGTATTCAAGAGCTACAACAAGGCAACAAAAGGAGATCAAGGTGAAGATCAAAAAGCCTTCTCAATCATTCAACAAGACTAGACAATGCAAAATTTGAGAAGATAGCATGTGCAACCACCATCAAAGAAGTATGGAAGATCTTGCAAAATTCTTTCAAAGGAGTTGAAAACGTGATGCGAGTTCGTCTCCGAACTCTCAGAGGTGAGTTTGAAGCTTTACAAATGAATCATCTAAATCAATTTTAGATTATTTTTCTAGAGTTTTGGCGATTGTTAATCATTTAAAAGAAATGGTGAAGGTAATGGAATGATGTCCGGTGATTGAGGAAATCTCTCAGTCATTAGACTCCAAAGTTGACCATGTTGTTGTAGCGATTGAAGAATCAAAACATAGTTCCAGACCCTTGATCAACTCATGGGATCACTACAAGCACAGAAGAAAAATTATATCGAATGATGAAAGAGCCCTTGAACAAGTCCGTCAACAAAAACTAACTCTCAATGAGGAAACGCAACTTATTTGGGCATCAAAATAGCCAAAAAGGACATGGACGAGTCGTGGCCAAGGAAGAGGACAAGAGAGGAGGACAATAACCATTTTAAGAATAAAGAAGTCAAAAATGGTCGAGGCAACAGTGACATGGAAGAGGAAGTTACCCAACGAAGGCCAAGGTATGGTCAAATCCCAAATCAATGGTACAATTGTCAAAATTTTGCCATTATGCGTTCGGAATGTCGAATGGCCCCTACTAATCATTTTGGAAGAGAAAGCTAACATTGTTGAAAAGGAGTGAAGTGGTTGAAACCCCACCCGTGTTGTTGTGGCATATAAAGGAAATGAAAGTGGAGCAATCAACCATGGTACATGATACTGGAGCAAGCAACCATATGTTGTAAGACAAAAGCTTGTTTGTGACTTGATGAATCAACAAATGGCCCATGTTAACTTTTATAAATGGAAGTACCAATTTATTTCTAATGTCTATACTGTCCTAACATGAAGACAATATCTGAGTGTTGGGCCACTCTTAGAAAAGGGCAATGATGTTCTCGATGTAAATCGTAGTCTTTATAAGAGATTAGAGAAATTTGATCACCCAAGTGCCAAGTCAAATAATAGATATCTTTTGGCTAACATTTAAAGTGACGTTGCAAAATGTTTGAAAGCATGGGCTACAACAATAACTCTTGGCTTTGGCACAATGAGATTTGGGCATCTAATTTTTGGAGGTTAAAAGTTATTGTTTAAGAAAGAAATGGTGAAAGGATTGCCTTCCATTAACCATCCGGATCAAGTTGTGTGACAGGATGTCTTCTTGGCAAACACTTCCGAAAAAAGCTTTCAAAGAATGCATAATAAGAGCAAAAGAGCCTTTGGAGTTTATACAACCGCTGTGTGTGGACGCAATTGATTCCTAGTTTCTCTTGAAAGAATATATATGTTCTTCCCTTGATTGTGACTTTTAGCTGAAAGAACCTTGTTTATTTCCTTAAAGAAAAATTGGAGTTGGTTAATGCCTTTTAAAAAAGTTTAAGTCACAGTTGAGAAGCAAAGTGGATATTATAAAAAAGCAATCAGATCGGATAGAGGAGGCGAATTTAAATCTACAGAATTTAAAGAGACTTTTGTGAAACATGGAATTCGCCGCCCTCTAACATCCTTACTTGCCACCAACAACAGAGTGGCGGAAAGGAAAAATAGATCTAGTTTTGATATACTTGAAGCATGTTAAAGAGTCCAAGAATGCCTACAGAACTTTTGAGCCGAAGCAGTTGATTGGCAATTATTTATCTTTCAAACCACTTCCTCACTAAGTGGTATGGGGAAAACTCCTCAAGAAGCTTGGGTGGAAGGAGCCTATATCCACATTTACGAGTATTTGAAAGCTTTGCTGGAGGGGTTGTGTTTTTTCCTTTGCATGCAAGAAAGTAAAACACAATCTGGATCAATGGTTTGCCCATCACAACTCTGGTTATCATAAAGTTGAACCACCAGGGAACATAATGCCAACAGTTGGCAAGCTAATACGTATACATGGAGGCAGAAGTAGATAAACAATCTGCAACCCCAACTATTCGTCTATTATACCTACGTTCACACTACACGGTGCATACACATGCAAACAACTTTTGGCGTCTATACTACAATTTTATTTTGTGAAATCCACAAATACTTTATCAATCTTGCCAAAGGGAAAAACAAAACTCAAAGGTTCAACAAGAAAATTTACTAATTTTTGAAGCGGCAATACAAATGAAGTCTGTAA
Source organism: Actinidia chinensis (assembly GCA_009663005.1). Lineage (NCBI taxonomy): Eukaryota > Viridiplantae > Streptophyta > Magnoliopsida > Ericales > Actinidiaceae > Actinidia > Actinidia chinensis. The sequence continues at coordinate 46,860 of VIGQ01001999.1, read as the reverse complement.
GAAAATACAGCACACTAGTAGTTGAATATTAACCATTAAGGAAGGTTTGTGTAGTAGTTGTACATGTTGAACATATCAAAGGTTTATGAGAATAAAAAAATAAAAAGGATCACAATTGGTTATACTCCACCCTTTAAAGATGAACAATCTTGTAGAGTATAGCTGAGTTTATAAGTCCACAGAGGGTTACAAATTTTCACAAACCAATGATAAGTCGAAGAAATATCAACAACAACAAGATCTACCTCTACTCAAACCCTTAAACCACATAGTTTAGTAGGTTGTGTCTCAAACCAATTAACCATCACAAAACATCTTCAATCTTTTCTACATCTATCCTCTACTAGGATTCCTCGTTTCAGGGAAAACAAGTTAACAAATAGGAACCCAATAAGAAGTTATCTTCAAAATGAAGCAGCACAAAACATAATCAAAAAATTTACCACCAATTATACTTTGAAGAACGCAAACAGACAACAACACATGGATAGCCAAAAGTCACAAAATTACCTGAAGATATCACTCCCATCAAGCATGAAAATCCCAGGACCCCCCTCCCAATCCTCATCCTCCACAACAACAATTTTCCCTAGCACCGCCTCTCCCCTTCCTCCCACATATCCCCAATCTCCCGCCACTTACCACCACTAATTTCACTTCATTCACCACAGCATCCCTGTATTCTCATCCACTGAAACAGCCCCGACACCGTCCAGATACCCATACCCTCCCATCACCCAGAATATCTCTCCTCCCAATTTCCCACCAACAAGAAACCCAACACCACCCAGCTCGAAAACCATGGCAAACCATCCAATGCCACCCACTCATCTCTCCCAATTCATTACATCTCCGCAGAATCATCCTACTCCAGAAAGCCCCCCAAGCATGGTTGCCGCGACCCCCCACCCGCCAACCAGAAATCCTGTCCAAACCAGGTAGAGCCGAGCAGGCGAAGCTCCCGCGGGGAGTGATAGCATCGGGGAGAGACGATCCATGAAGAGGTAACGAAATTGAGAAGCGAAATGCGGAGGAGAACGGAGAGAGGCAAATCCATGGGGAACGACCTGTATCCTGGTATCAAAGAGGGACCCCGAGGGACCCCGAGGGACGTAGATGTGGGCCCAATAGAAATCGAGGTGAAATTGCAGAGTTAGGAGACTTTAGAGCGTAGGGGTTACAGGCATGAGAGGAGAGCACACCAGGCGAGGTTCGAGGTAGAAGAGGTAAGGGGAAGTGATGGAGGGGTCCTGAGGGGGAAGATGCAGGGAAGGTAAGAGAGGTGAGACTGGGGGAGGTGCTTTTGGCAAAGAGAGATTAGGGTTTTGTGGGAGAAGAAGATTCTCCATGATTGGGGTCGGTTTGAGACGAGCGTGGTGCGAATAGGGAATTCAACGCGAGGATTAGCCCGAAGATCGTTGAGAAGCCTTGAATTAGGGGTGGGTAAGGGGTTGGGTTTGATTTCCTCACTCGAAAACGAGAACACGGAGGGGAGACATCTAAAAAATCCAATCAAAACTATAAAGGCAATACACAATCGCTCTCTACTACCTCGACGGAACCGAATCGAACTGAAAATCTGAATCGATCGATCACATCTTATTTCTTTCTCGTTCAATTCTTTCCCTCTGATCTGAAAAACATTGATCGTAAATGAATCAATTTCATCGCTCCATATGCATATTATCAAAAAAATTCAGCAGTAATCGAAACAAATTTCAATCTAGCAGGTCTTCCCAATTTTCTCCAATTATACCTGAGTTTAATTTTCAATACCCTCCTCTCTTATCTCTCTCTCTCTCTCTCTCTCACACACACACAGAGAAAACTATTTCTCTCTCTCCTTCATCAAATCAATTGCCTTTCTATATCTCTCTGAACCCTGCTCCCACACAGCTTTCTGGGGGATTTTCTTATCGGGCAAGATTTGTACGACTTTTCCAGGAAACTTTGAGGGGAAAATTAGAAAGGAAAGAAACAAAAGAAATAATGAGTCCTTGTAGTTCTTGTTAAATAATTAGAACCCTAATTTTCAATATATTTCAATGTACCCAATCAAACTTGTTAATAATTTTCTAGAAAAATGCTTAAAAATCATATTGATATTTTTAGAGTAGTGAACTTTAGTCAAATTATAGGGAATACTGGTGTTTAAAATTAATACTTGAAATTATAGGGCCCTAATTATTTAAATTAAAAATATAAGGACCAAATTGAGAGTTTGGTCAAATTACAGAAACTAATGTGCAAGTTAACCCAAAGAAACGCTCCTTTTTGGTCTTGTTTTCTTGACACAAGTGTTTCGTCAAAAATTTTTCTACACTGACCGAGTAAATTTTAGAGTACTCATACGTGGCTCGCCTATATGGCCGCACCCAATTTAGAGTAGACCCTACTTAAAAAAATAAAAATAAAAATAAAATAGTGAGGTCTACTCCAAATAGGTGGATGTGAGGCTCCACGTAGCCGCTCGAGCCGTTATAAACATTACCGTAATTTATATCTGTTTCCAGAGCCAAAAAAAAATTCGGAACGGATTACAACTGTAGTCTTGTTTTCCTTGACACGTGATATTTTGTGCAAGATTTTTCTTGGCAACTGCTAAAGTAATTTTAACTATTTCCGAGCGAAAAACAGATAATTCATGCGGATACAGTTTTTGAGTTTTTTAGCAACTGTTTAAGAAAAAATTTACCTCCGGATCATTTTTAAACTAAATTCTCAAGTCCAGTCATTTTTTAAAGTCGTGTGTGCAGACACATAATTGACTTCTATACTCGTGGGATTAAAATAGCTTTTAATTAAAACACTTTTTTTATACAATATAAAATTATTTTACATGTGTGGGATGATCTCACACCTTCATTGAAGTGTAGTATATTCCACGATTTCAAATTGAAAACGTATTACAATTATAATGAAGGTATGGAATCATTCCGAGACTTCATTGAAGTGTAGGTAAAGAAATATCTATATGAATTTTCATGTATTTATTTTTTAGGTAATTACTAACAGTATTGACGGGTTACATTGAAATAAGATTGACATTAGGGGTTTAATTATTTAAACGAGAACACAGGGACCAATTATTTCCGGTTTGTTTCTTTCCTCAAAATTTTCCTGGAAAGTGACAATCTTGCCCGAGAAAGAAATCCCCAAGAAGCTCTGTGTGAGCAGTGCAGGGAGAAGACAGAGGAGGGTATTGAAAAATTAAACTCAGGTAATTGGAGAAAATTTGGGAATAGATTGTGAATAGACACTACAGATTGAACTTTTTCGATTAACTGCTGAAAATTTTTTTGATATATAACTAGGAGCGAGGAAATGATTCATTACGATCAATGTTTTTCAGATACAGAGGAAAGAATTGAACGAGAGAAATAGATTGTGATCGATCGATTCAGATTTTCAGTTCGATTCCGGTTCGTCAGAGGTATGTAGAGCGCGATTGTGTAGTTGCTTTATGTTGATTTGGATTTTTAAGATGTCCCCTCCGTTTTCTTCGTTTGTTCGATGAGGAAATACGAACCCAAACCCTAACCCTAACCCTAATTCCAGGCCCCCAACCGATCTTTCGGGCTAATCCTCGCGTTGATCTCCCTATTCCTCACCACTGCTCGTCCTCAAACCGACCCTCAATCAGGAGAATCTTCTTCCTCCCACAAAACCCTAATCTCTTTCCGCCAAAAGCAACCTCCCACATTCTGCCTCTCTCACCTCCTCTGGCATCTTCCCTCAGACCCCTCCATCGCTTCCCCTTTCGTCGTCGACCCTCGAAACCTCGCTGGTGTTCTCTCCCCCCATGCCCTGAACCCTACGTCTATGGCCTCTGCAATTTCACCTCGATTTCTATTGGGCCCCCACCTCTACGTCCTCGGGGGGGTCCCTCTTTGATACCAGGTCGTTCCCCATGGATCGCCCCTCCTCCATCCTCCGCTTTCGCTTCCATTTCATTCCTCGTCATGGGATCGTCTATCCCCCCCTGCTATCTACCCGTGGGAGCTTCGCCGCTGCTCGGCTATACCTGGTTCGGACAGGATTCTGGTTGCGGGTGGTGGGTCGCGGCACACCATGTGTGGGGTCTGCTGGGAGTATGATGATTTTCTGCGGAGATGTATGAATATTGGGAGAGAGTGAGTGGGTGGCATTGGATGTTTGCCGCGGTTTTCGAACTGGGTGTGTTGGGTTCTTGTGGAAATCCGGAGGAAGAGAATTCTGGGTGATTGGGAGGGGTATTGGGAATCTAGGACTGTGTCGGGGGTGTTTCCAGTGGATGAGTATTACAGGATGCTGGGTGATGGAGTTGATAGTGGTGGAATTGGCGGGATATTGGGGATATGTGGGAGGGAAGGGAGAGTTT
>VIGQ01001999.1:25000-37500 GCA_009663005.1 Actinidia chinensis | reverse complement strand
TCTTAATCACCCGAAATAATGAAGGGGAAGTTGTTGCGAGAGAATACTTTTCAGCAGTAGCCCAAAGTTGACCAGGTCTGCATATGACAAACTTGGGCGTGTGCATGGACGTGTATATGGATATTAAATGAAAAATCACTAGCTCCAGTCAACTAGTTTACCATATTCTACTATTTTAGCCGAGAATCTTACAATTTCAGAATTTAATTAAGAAATATTTTAATATTTAAATGAATGGGTCAGATATAATTAAGCGTATGAAATTCTATATAACCAAGTAAATTTGAACCATCTATTTTGAATTCTATAAATTTTTCTTGTTCTAAATTCTAAACCTTTAACAATGCTCTTTTATGTCCTAATTAGCAAATATTCACTCCATTTGATATCCACTGAAGTTAGCTTTTATATTTATAATTTTTTAGACTATTAATCTAAAAAACTCAAATAAGATGTAAATATATTGGTGCAGCTTTTTATAAATTATGACAAAAAGTTTAATTAATTTGATTAAATAAGTTATCGATATTTTTTTGTGAAATAAATGTACAAATTTTATTAAGGGTTTCATTTAAGATTTTTTCTGTTGTTAAGTGAAAATTATATGGGCTCTTTTACCAGCAAATATTTTAAGAGTTCAAATAATTAAAAAAAAAAACACCCTATGAATAGTAACGTAAACATATTTCACTTGTTTTGGTCAAATAAATAATTTTTTTTCAGGTAATAGTAGATGGAAGAAAAATAAGTACTGATTCTTTAGAATTTTTACATACCAAACATATTTAGATTATAAAGCGTGTTTGTTATAGTTAAATTTATATTAAAATTATTTAATTAAAGTAGATGTGAAAAACTTCAAAATGGAGCTTCAAAAAATCAACATTTTTTTTTATCTTTTTAAAGTTGTTTTAGTTTTATAGGAGAAAAAAGACAAGAGATGACCTAAGTTTTATTTTAATCTTTATAGTTTCAATTTGAATAGAGTAAAACTTATAATTTTTTGATCAATTGCAATGTTAATCTTGTGCCTAACAATGTTGATTTTTGCCATCAATGTAGAACTATAAGCATCAATTAACATATTTAAATATTGTATATTTTGTATTACAGTATGTGCAATGTGTATGTACAATTATTTGGTATTTATTTTTTTAATATAATTAAAATAAAAATAAAGCTTAATTTCATTGACTTTTTTTTTCTTTTTTCTGTTTATATATATATATATATACATATACATATTTGTTTTACTTATTTATCAAGAAAAATGGTGTGTGGCTAGGTCAGTGTTTGCCCTATATACTTATTATGTGTATTTTAATAATTTTAAACCTAATTCCTTTCTTGAATTTGTAATAATGGGAGATAATATTATAAATTTGATCAATTTGATGGATTACAATTCATGAATTACTATATAATTTCAAAACATAGTCAACAAACACTATATTAATAACTCTATCTCATTTATAATTAATTTATTATTCTTATCTCTAAAATAAACATGTCGAAACCAACGTGGTCCCAAAAATCCTGATTCCTATTCTGCCTTCTCGCCGCCCCTCTCTGTTTCTAAAACTACTGCTCCAAAATCCAGTTCATATTCAACGTGTAGGTCCAACCGTCCCTTTCTCTCTCTTTCTAGAACTACTGCTACAAAATCCAGTTCATATTCTGAGTCGCTTTCAACGTGTGGGTCCAAACGTGTACCTTCAAATCTCATGATAAGACAATACACTAATATATTTATTACACGTACGTATATCTATCCCAAGGCGCAAACACTCTTATTACTCGAGCGTTGTGTACTTAGAAGTGTCCAAAAAAATCGAATCGAACCAAATTGATCCATTATTTTGGGTTGGTTCTATAATTTTAAATGGTTAGGTTTTTGATTTTTAAAAAATTAAGAGCCGGTAAATTTAGTTCGGTTACCGATTTTTTTTTCAAACCGTGATATCGAACCAAACCGGAATCGATTATATATATATATATATATATATATATATATATACGCGTACATATATTTATTAGAACCTAACCCGTAACAGTCATAATTTTCACCTGCACGTGATTACTTTAGTTTTCCCCCAACAAAAATATTTTCACTTCCCATGGATTTCAGAGTACTCCATCCCTCTTTTCATAAAAAAACTTTCACCTTGTTTCTCTATCCAATATTTTATCGGTTTGATTTTTCTTTTATTATCTATTATGAATTCTGTTTCGTTCTTCGTTTATTCTTTTTTGTGTTATCCATTGTGAATCCTAAATTTTATGATTGTTAATTATTAATTTAGAGTTGATTGATTAATATCATTTGACAAGTCAATCTATGAATTATTTTTATTTGTTTCATGACTTGAAGTATTAATAAAATTATGGATTATTTTTAAATGAACCACTTTGTTTGCATTTCATATTTTATAAAAATATTGAGAATATTAATTGGATTGACGCGCACCGAAATGATCAGGGATTGATTTTGGTTTGGTTATATACTTGTAATGGTTAGCTTCTGATTTTTATTTTTTCAGACCCGTAAAAATAGATTGGTTACTGATCTTATGGAATCGTCCATTCGAACCAACGGACACCCCCATATGTAACTTGTGTTGACCCTTTATTCCACGCGACGCATTTTTTCTGAATTTTTTTCGTCAATCAAAATTATAATGTACTTATCCAGAACTCATTTCTACTCAAATTTTCAATACATTTTTTTGTTTTTTAGTTCGTCAAGCTAAGGCCCGTTTGGACCGCAGTTATTTGAGCTTATCGGTTGCTTTTTTGCTTTAAAACGCAAAAAAACTCAGTTATAGTTGACTTTTTTTTTTCCTTTTTTATTTTTATTTACTTTTTATCTAAAATAAAGTCAAAAAAAAAAAAGCCAAAAAAACTTATTTTTTTTATAGTAAGTTTAAAAAATTTGATTTTTAAGCATTACCAAATGGAGCCTAAAACTTAATTAACGCACAATTTGAGATAAGTTTTTTAAAAAAATTATAGTTATTTTTCTTTCATTTTTTTAATGATTTTTTATATTTCATCAAAATTTAATTTTTTTATTTTTTTTTTACAAAAAGATTGAAAATATAAAAAAAAAATCTAATTTTAAAAATAGCTTACAAAAGACGAAGAAACACTGCGAAGTGGTTTTTTAATCAAAATTTTTTTTTTTTAATCAAAATTTTTTGGTGATTAACTTAAAAAATAAATAAAATATAATTTGTCTAATCAACTCTCCAAAATGGATGGTTGAGAAACAGCCACGGGGCGCCCCGTGGTATTACCATGGGTGTTTTAGTTCAAATATAAGGACCCAAAAATTAGCACAGATATTTGTTATGACTGTGTATGATTGTGTTTTGCTTTAGAAATATGCTTTTATATATTTTAATATATATATTATATATGATTTGTTTTGCTTTGAATATGCTTATTTAGATATTTAATTATTATATATATATATGATTTGTTTTTGCTTAGAATATGCTTATTTATATTTTTTAATTATATATATATATATATGATTTGTTTTTGCTTAGGAATATGCTAGTTATATATTTTAATATCTAAATATATGATTTGTTTTTGCTTAGAATATGCTTAATTATATTATTTTTAATTACTATATATATATTATATATATATATATAATTAAAATATATAATTAAGCTATTCTAAGTTGTCTTGTATTTTTAATTATACTCTTACAGTTACATAAGTTTGTGGTAGACGTGGTGCCTATAAGCCTATTACTGTACTGCCACTATCACAAAGCGGCCCATCTGTCTCTTAAGTTTGTAGACTCACTGAGTATAATCTCATGCAAAAATTAGGTTTGATTTGACGTTTTGCAGTGATTGGATCATATTGGTTACAATTATTCTTAAAGTTATATTCTATTATTTTTATAGGAAGAATATAAGAATATGAAATAATCATGTGTTTACATTGTCCGACCACTTGCTTATATATTTCAAATAATGTTTTGTCTAATTTTTACAATATGAACGGATCAAATCGTATAATTGGCTCTGAAGGGGCCCACTCAAAACTCCAGTTACTATAGATAGTCTTCTAACCAATACCGGGCTCATACAAATAAGAGAAGTGATAGGTACACACCCAAAGTGGGTGTGTATAAGACACACTCATTTTGCATTCTCACAAATAAGTGGGACCAACCTTAATTAGGTTTTCACGTTTTTTTTTAAAAATCCTAATTAGGGCGGGTCTCACTTATTGTAAGAGGACAAAATGAGTGTGTACCAATCATTATTCTACAAATAAACAATCAATGAAAGGGCCGTATCCAGGCCTACAAGCACTGACATTGCTAGTGAAAGCAGGCCCAATTAACCCGTATCCAGGCCAATACAGCAAGACTCTTGACAAATATATTCTCAGGTAAGTTATGTCAATGGTCCCTAACTATTCAATATGTGTCAATTTAGTTTCTTATGTACTGATTTTTATAATTTTATCTTAATTATACCAATTAATTTTTGTATAATCCTTTTCTAATAAATATGTTACCTTCTAAGTTTTTTTTTATTATTATAAAGGCCCCTACACTACACCGACTACATTCAGGTAATGATAAAAATATTTGGATACCATTCTTTTCTAAAAGTATAATAGGCCTAAAATAGAGAAATTAGAAAATAAAAAAATCTAAAGAACTTCATCATTTAAGATCCATTTACAATAATAAAACTTAAAAATTAACATTTAGTAAATGATCACATAAAATTCAATTAATAAGGATAAAACTAAAAAGATACATAGGGACCAAAGTGCACGAAGTATATACTTTAAGGACTATTGGCATAATTACCAATTTTGTACAAAGTGTTGTGGCTTACTGTGGCCCTATCAGTTCCTAACCAAAGATCAATAAAATTTGTGTTTGCAACCCCCTCTTTTTTTGTTTTTTTTGAAACAGGTGCTTTTTAACAACCTTTTCGAGCAATAAAACTCAAGCTCAAATGGTCAAACTAAATAATGTTGAATCAATCAGGTGGTTTTAGGCGAGTTGATATGGTTTTAGGATGTTAAAACGACCCAACCCCATTGGTTGCTAAATTTTCTCATTCGTAATTTCATGTAACATGTACATCCAATCAATGTTTTAGATTGTTCCGCTTGCTAAATGTTTTAGATTGTCGATTGCTAAATTTGAATTTTTACTCTGCTCAACAAAAAATGGATTTACATTTATGAAGATAATGAATATTCAATATTTATTTGAGCAAACACAGCACAGGTCAACACAACACGGTGGACAGATTGCATTTTCCCTGCTTGCGAGTTCAAACCCCATTGGTTGCCTATTGTTTTAATTGGAAACCTATGTCCAACCCGTTTACAACCCACGTAAACCCGTTAGTAAATAAGTTAATCACCCACCACACAATTACAACCGTTAGGAAAGATTGGTTGGGTTTGGGCAGGTTATGACTGGGTGGACACGGGGGGTTAATGGGTTTGGGTTGGGATGGCCAGCTATAGTGGTCACATACTGTGCTATTGATTAATTCAAGGAACTCCAAAGCCCTACACAACCTCATGCATCATTCACAATCGCATTAAATCAACTAATTTGCTTTTATTTGTACTTATGAGCCACAATTGCTACCCATAAAAGAAACTCAATTCCTCCTCCATGCATCTATGATTTTGACTTTTAATAGTCTAATCTTGTTACATACAATTTGACCCATGTTAGAAAACGCGTCCATGCCGTGTGGGACCAGCAGGTTTAGGAAGATGTTTGGCTTCACCAAATAAATCTACTTGGGCTCTAGAATTCAGTGAATCCAGTAGTAGTTGCAGTGGTAGCTGCAGGAATTCAACTAGAACATCTACCCTCTAGTATTGAGCAAGTGATAGACGCTTACAATAGATAAATGAGAAACAATAGAGTGAACTTAAAGTTTGACCGTCTACTCAAGAACTATAACAAAAAAGAATAGGGCAACCGAACAGCAGTCTCGACGTTTAGGAACACGAACAGCAGTTTGACCCTCTAGTATTTGGTTAGCACACCCCAAATCTCGACGTTTAGGAACCGAACAGCAGTCTTTATTTTTTCAGGGAAGGGAAAATGAGATGGTGGAAACCTTTCTCCACAACATAACGAGCTCATCTCAGAAAAAGGTACTGCTGATAAACTTCTCTCTAGAGAAGGTGGGTGAAATATTACGATATAGTCTAATTCAAACTCAGAAGACGGTTAGAGACATCAGTAGAATCCACATTTTCAAAATCAGGCAACAAAACTGACACTCCCCATTGGTCAGCTAGTACTACGCTGGCGGCGATCAATCCAAAAATAGGCAATTGGGTTGGATTAAAGCTCAATGGTTCCAATGAATGCTCTTCATGGGAAAACTACTCATAAGCAACAGAGTAGTAAGAAGATTAACATATGATCCCCTATGTCGAGATGTAACTCTTACTTCAAAGACATGGATAACTATCAGATTTTGCAATTGGAATCACCAAATTTTCGGGAAAAATTCTATGTGGGGACGGAGGGGTTAACGGTACCAAGCCATGAAGGCCAATCAACTGGAAAGATTGGATGATCACACCATTTTGTTGTTTTCTGCAACATTGGGCTTTTGAGGATCAAAAAAAGTCTTTTATGAACATTGACGTGGATCTTATGAAATTTTTTAAGGAAATGGAAAAATATACGGGGAGAACCACTGTTGCATTCAATGCTTTAAATGCGGTGCTCTTAGGAGGACAATCAAAAAATGATTAAATGGCTTTTCTAGGGACAGGTCTAATAAACCAAGCTGAACACCCAAACGGATGCTCCAAAGGCAACCTGGGTCCAGAAGGCGTATTATAGAGGAGTTCAGAGAGCGAAACACGGAGATTGGGTTGTGGGGTTTATTGGGAAGCTCAGAGCCTGGGCATCTATTCATAGAGGACGACAATTTACATTAGAGTCAAGGGTTCGAGGAAATTGAGAAGAAGCAGTTCCGAAGAAGCTATCAGATTGAGTTAAAGGAAGGAGCTGTACTAAGCTCCTCACAGAAGAAGTGGCCGGAATGTCCATTCAAAGCGCTAGCTTTTCTCGTTTTTTTCCTTATTTTTTTTATTTCGTTTAGACACCACCAAAAAAGGGAGAGAAAGCATAAAAAAACAGTTAACGCGCAACAGAAAGTTATTTTGGAACCTCTCTCTTTTAAAAAAGAAAGGAAAGATTAGAATCTAACTCACCTCGCCAGCAAAATGAACAATGGTCGAGCTGTATGACCAGTTGTGGATTTCATAGAGCATTGAGACTTGAAGGATGATAAGCTTTTGTGAAAAAATGTATTAGTGATTCAATTAACACACTATAAGCAGGACCAACAGTATAATCAACATAAGCACGAACAGGGACGCGCCACATAATACAGTGTTATAAATAACCATACATACAAATATTGCTACTACAAACTAAGAAGCGTGCACACCGACATGACTGTGCAATGGGACACGCTATTATAAAGTATTTTTTTTTTGTAAATACGAAAGTCTCAAAAAATAATGGATAAGCGATTAACAAATTTATTCCCTTTGCTTTATTCATATGTTGGAAAGAAATTTGAGAACAGTAATAATAATTATTATGGAGCCCAAACAAAAAAAAGTATACCTTCACAATAAATTAGTTGTTGAAAAGTTAACAGGTTCAGGTCTCCAAATTAAAGGAATCCTAAAGGTGGAGGGATTAATACGTGCAGATCCAGTCATCTTAAGTTTATTCTAATCTAAAAGCTTTTACACACTTTATTCTGTCAAACTGCGCTGGAATCCAAGATTTTGTCTTATGCATATCCATGCAATACAGACTTATGCTTTGTGCCAAAGCAAACCACATTGTAGAGAAAAAGTAAAGAACACATTTTTTAGATTGTGAGCCCAAACAATCAAGAGTATCAATGAGATCAGTGTTCACATGGTCAGACATGGTTGTGGCACATAGACATGCACCCTAAACTCGGAGGCATGCATGGACGAAAACTAAAGAGAGACACGGGATTAATGGTCCCTCAGCGTGCTTGAATAAGTTCTGATGGGGAAATACTAAAGCTCAGTTGGGGCCCAAGGACCCCCACAGACTACAGAAGGCCCAATGGCAGATTTGAAGGGAGCAGTCAATCTCAACAACTAACGAGGACTTAGGTCAGCTAAAGGGTGAGCCATTTCCTGGTCAGCCTAGGGCGCAGGCTCAGCCCTTACCCATCCAACCCCAATGTGAGGGCTATAACTGTTTCCAGAAGTCTCGGAGAAAGACCACCCACGTGTAAGCACAGATGGAGATCGACCAAAATTGGTCAGCGAGATTACCTCAGGTGGAGGGGGAAAGAGATCGATCCAATATTGGGTTGGAACTCGACCGTACCCATAAGATAAGGGATTTTGAGGGGATTGCTCTTCAAACAGAGTTGTAAGAAGATTAAACAGATGTAGACACGGATTCCCTATTTAGATTTGCTTGGAATCAGACATTTTGGTAAAACTTATCCTGATGGAGTACCAAGCCATGAAGACCAACTCACCAAAAAGATTGGATGACACACCACTTTGTGTTTTGACCAACAATTTGGTTTCGAGAAAACAAAAATTCTTTGTGAACATTCACGTGGCCCTCGTATAAATTTTTTAAGTTAATAGAAAACTATAGGGGAAAAAATTGGGTAGCCTGAATCTTAATTCATGCTCTGGGAGGAAAATCAAACTGAGTAAGTGGGTCCTTTACAGTGGCAGGTAAACTCAAAGCTGCACAACGACAGATGATCCAGTCCAGCCATCCACAGGCATAATGAGCAATGGTGTGGAATATGTACCAAAACACGTTTGGCTTCATAGAGCACTGAGACTGGAATGTCTTCCTACCCGTTCTGTGAAAATGTTTTATCGAGTCTCAATTTCAACTGTAAGCAGGACAAAGCATAAAAATCAACTAAGCACGTGAAGGAAACAGCAACACATTCACAAATTATTGATAATACAAACTACGAGCTTAAACACAAGACACGAATATGCAAGCCGAACATAGCTGTAAAAAGCTATTAATTCCGTAAGAAGCTTTAAAATTACTTTTGTCCATTTTCATCCAGAGAAATTGACAAATCATTGACGTACATGCATTTTACTGCATCTATCCACTGCCCCAGAAGCACTCATCAAACAAATCCTTTTTAAATCAGAAAAGAATGCAGGCAAGGACAAGCTATAAGTAATTTCTTTTGTAAATTACAAAAGTAACAAAAATAATGCTAAAATGATAACAAAATTATTCCATTTTTATATTCAGTGTTGGAAAAGAAATGAGGAATAGTAAAATATCTTGTTTATGAGAGCCCAAGTACACCTCCACACATTAAATTGGAAGTTGTCAGGTTTTCAAGGTTCAGGTCTGTCAAAAATTAAGAAATCTAAAGGCGGATTAATATGTAGAAATCATTTACCACACATCTTTATTATATTTTAATCTAAAATCTTTACAACATTTTATATTATTTCATGTTAGTGCAATGGATACTTATGCCCTTGTGCCCAAAGCGTAGCATTTAGATAAAGTAAAAACCACATTTAGATGTGTACCAACCAGTGTTAGCACATGTCAGACATGGTATGCCCACCCTAAGTAAGAGGAATGGCAGGGGGCAAAATAGTGATTCTATGCTCCTAAGACAATAATGCTCCTATTTCTCTCCAAGTAACCTAACTTGTTATCAAGGAGCCTTGTTCTTAGAGACTATAAGTCCTCTTTTGCGGCTATTCGGGAATAACACCATGGGCCATACAAATGACAAGATCAAGGCTCTGAAGTGTTGAAGGGTAGTTCCAGTTAGTCCATGAATTTTTCGGTTCAATGGAACTAGCCTGTGTTCGAGGACAAGAAATAGAGTTGCCCTAATACCCCACGTGATACTGCACAAAAATATTCATTGGAAAAGTACAGCACAGGTTCCAATTTATTATAGCTCCGTTTAGATAAATAAAATTCATTTCAAATGAAGGAAAGGAATTGCACTAATAATATTTAGTGGCCATGCCAATTTATGCTTGATACCATTTACATATGGATTAGACATTAAGTTGGAGAGCGTTTTGTTGAGGGTTTTAAAATGAATATTTATTGGGAGTAATTTAAAACCTTCATACCAACGAGGGTAGCACACCAAACATCCAATTAAACGCATGTCTTCTACTTCTAATCAATCTTCCCCTTAGTTTAACAAGCTACATCTTTTATTTTTTTGGGAAATATTTAACATTAAATTCATTCATTTGCAACCAAATCTATCCAAATGAACCCCTTTATGGATTGTAATTAATTTATGATCCTACTCTTGTAACAAAGTCGATCAAAGGAAGGCTTTCAGATTTGAAAAGTATCAAAATTCCATTGATAGATGGGAATTCAAATGTCAAGAGAACAATTGTTTTATGAGTGTCAGTTCTATATTTTGTTTTCTTTAAACTTAGTTCTGTGACAATATAACATGAGTTTTAATTGTCATATATAAATTTAGTGATAATCTTGCATTCCGTTTCATCTCGAATTAAATATGATTGTGTACAACAATCCCTTCCGAAAAACACGTTATAGACCAGTTTTCTCTGTAGAAATCAAGCATTATGGTACTAAAAACTTCTTTCATATCGTGGCCATCGGAGAAGACATCCTGGATTCCGTCCTAGAGGCATTCTATGCTTCTTGGCATACAAACACAGACATGATATGATAAGCGTATGCATGCATCTATAGTATAGAAAAGTTATCTTACTCAAGTTAACGAGCAAGGCAATAAGGCATCCAGCTTTTTGCAAAAGTTAATATAAATAGAATAAAATTACCTCAAGATTGATGAGTTGGCAAATTTACGTGCGTCATTACGCGTACTAAGTTACCGATGATTTTCATATGGACATCAATACAAGCTTGCAAACAGAAGCCGACTCAAACATGCCAGTGTAAAGCCCCATCCAAATTGGATAGAAGTAGATGGTCTAATGCCAATCAAGTGAAACTTGGACTCTTGGTGCAAAAACCTTTTTCCCACAAAACACGGGGAGAGAGAATCACTAATACCATATAGCGGAGTCTGTAGCCTATCAATAAGAGGTTACGATCATTAATAGCTAATTGTTGATGAATTGTGAGATTGATATTGAGAGCTAGAGTTCATGTTCCCAGATTTGGGATTTTCAGTCTCCAAAACAACTATATAAATTTAAAACATCTTGTACTGCTTGCTCGGACAAACCTCTCACAAGTACAAAGAAATAAAATAAAATACTTACACATGGTATTCCATCATTGATTGTTCCCTGTGTTATAGAAGGACAACTGAAAATAGTGTCAAGGTGTTGGCCATCTCTTCTCGGGGTGGGTTTAACGCTTGACTTCCATACTCATTTTTCAAGTCAAAATCTTTTCATAAGTACCACCAACAACGGATTATTAGTCCATCTGGTCCACAGATTTATGGCACTGATGTAAACATAAAAAAAATTCACCAAATTGGGTTCTCCTGAAAATGAAATGAAATATTAAAAAAGCCAGTATCTGAAATACACAGTAAGCGTATGGAGGAAGACGATTGAAGGGAAACTTCAATGCACTCAATGAGCATGTCTATACCTGTCACTTCTCCCATTTGTCCATGAACATCTAACAATAGCAATGAACAATTAATCACCAAATCAAAACCAGTAAGCACAATAGAAAGGGACAGGAATTGTACCAATTGCTAACATCATGAATTGCATTTCAAGCAATTTAAGTAACTATATGTATCCTTAGAAAGAAAGCTACAAAAGATAAACAAAAAACAAGGTTACCTTCAGCAAACATCTGCAATAGCAAAAACACCACAAGACTCAATTATCCAAATGTTGCTTACCGGTATTACTCGATTCATATGACAAATCATATAGCTGAGGCAGGCATTCCAATCGATTAATGGGCTTATAATAGTCTACTTTCAGTATAAGGCTTACATAATGTCAGAGTGGATTAATATTATGGCAAATTCCACCCATTACGCTGCATTAAATCCATGTTTTCTTAAAAGGGAATGGAATGTGAAGTTGATAACTAATGACAAAACTAAAAGGTGAAGGAAGTCTTACGTTTAGATTCCATTGACGTCTGATATCTAGTCAAAAATTATACAAAACTCCTGGCCCATGGCAAATATTGAGCCCAAAGTCATATCACCCAACTCCGTGCAGCGGCTTCCCTGTCCTTCGGATTAATGTTTGTTTGATAAAACTAGCGAAACCACCTGTCCATAGGAAGCAGCAGAAGTTTCAGGTAGATGAATGAAGCCACATAACAATAAACAAAGACATAAATTCAGGTTACAAAAATGGAACATCAAAACATTTTGTTTCATTATTTTTTTCTTGTCAATGAATTCACGGCTTTACTTTAATAAAGAAAGAAGTTTTGCTGTAAATAATGAGTAACC
>VIGQ01001999.1:0-20000 GCA_009663005.1 Actinidia chinensis | reverse complement strand
TTGTATGTCAGAAGAAAAAATAATAATAGCAAACACGATAGATATGGAATTTACACAATTGAATTTTCATATGACAATTAATAAACACCTACCAAAAAATATGGCGAGAAGTCGAAACAAATCCCATATTTCAGCACTTGATGTTTTGCAAGCCACTTAATCCTCAGCATTCGATTTTCTACATGTTTCAATTCAAGTATCTCAGAATTTATCTATATGACTATCCATGTAGGTGCACTACATTAAGATGGTACAAAAATGTTAAAAATATCCACCAACATGTCGAGAGTTCTTATTACAATCATTTCCACACAACCCTATGAATGGATTAATCCCTTTACCCTAAGGTTTCCATGTTGGTTTCGCTGGAATGTAATGGTTGTGGAATGGAATGAAGGCAAGAATGGGCTTGGAATGGAGTAGGTTGGAATAATCATCCATTCAATGTTTGTTATGGATATAATAGAACTCCCATTCAATTCTTGATTGGCACACTGGAATAATGTCCGGGTTAACGGAATGATGGAACCACCACCCATCGCTACCCACCCACCACCCTCCACTCACTAAACCCTCACCCATTGCCGCCACCCCCACCGCTAGACCCCCCCCTCCCCCTACTTCCGCCGTCCCCCCGCCCCCGCTACCCCCACCTAACTACACTAACACCGACACGCTACAAAACCCACCGCTCCGACCACCAATATACTACCAGCAACCACTACCACCATCGTCCGCCAACCTCACACATCCCACCACCGCCCGCCGACCACTAACCACCATCAACTCGCTGGCCAAACCAACCACCACTAGTCGGGTGGTTTGGTAGAGTGGTGTGTGGTCCTTTGGAGATGCATGTGATGCAACTGTGGAGTGGTAAGCAGTGGGGGTGGATTTAGGTAGGGGTGGTGGGTTGGCGGAGGTGGGGGTTACAGTTGGCAGTGCAATGGTTGGCGAGGTGGGCGGTTGATTGGTGACACAGCTGGGGTTGTGGACGCGATCAGAGGTGGTGTGGGCCAGTGACGGTGGGTGGTGATGTTTGTGCGCTTGGTGGCGGTTGGCAGGGTAGGTGGTGTTGGTGGGTACTATTGTTGTGACTGTAATAAAAGTAGGGTATTTGCGTCTCAATAAAAAGATAGATGATATAGGAATGGTTGTTCCTTTTAGAATGGAGGACTGATGAGAACCATTGGGAAAATGTTCATTTCACAATTTATTGCCGAACCAAACCGTTTTGGAATGACTATTTCCATTTCAACGAACCAACAGAAATTAAAATACTTGCAAGTGTGTTGTCGACTCATTTCAGAGTGAGTTCATCACTTGGCAACCTACAAAAACCTATTCTTTGGGAACCATTGTTGAATATGTCACAATAATCCATTAATCCCCAAACAGTAAAGTTTATAGTCATTGTTATTGGTTTTTCTAATACCTACATAGAATATTGTTTATGCACTCTGACGAAGTGAATCCCGAAAGGACTAGATATCGTTCTAGTAGACGGAAAATGAATAACACTCTTGAAATCTATAAGAGAAAATAAGAAAAAACTCTCATATTATTGAATAAATTGAACAATTTAGTTACCTTTCATTGGCTACATTCATATTTATACTAGAAAAGATGATCTTATTTTAAAAAGGAAATAAAACAATTTACAACTTCTAATTGCCAATAAAATAAGAAATCAAAATCAATACCTACCAGTTTTGAGATAGTCCCAAATCTAAAACTAAGAATAAAATCATAAAAACATTCTAAATAACAAAAATCATAATAAATCTATTTCTAAAACAAAAAAAGCTACCGAAAATTCTAAACAAAAAATTTTCTAAAAATATAAAATCTTCTAATTGATTGTCCGTCAAATTCTGTCCTCAGCACTGGAACAGCCTCTAAAATTTCTTGCTGATAGACTATCATCTATAGCCGTAAGTTATCCTTGGCCGTAAATCTACTGCAACCCGCCCTTCTTCCTGATCAAAGATGAAGCTAACCAGTGGGGCCAGAGTGAGCATGAGCACCTCATACTGAGTCGCATTTTGCCTGAAGCTGTCTCTGTAAATCAGAGACAATCCCAGAACCTCAACTTTAATGGCTAAAACAATACTAAATTAATAATCTTTCCTAAATTAACAACAAAAAAAAGAAAATTAACGAACATATATTCAAATAACATTCTGCATCACACATCATTTATACCAGCATTCTTCTTTCAAAATTGACATTAGGTTCATTTTATCCTCTTAAGCGGAAGATCCCTTGGCTGGATGAACAATTTTCCTTTTCTCATTCTTTTCGCAAACTTCATGCCCTGCATCTTTAACAACCTTAAAACCAGTAAAGTCGGTCTGTACTATGTAACATTGTAGAATCATTAAAGCCAAAAAGATACTATATTAACGGGAACCTTTTAAATAGATCCAGGAACAGCTTTAGATTATCAACATATTTAACGTAGCTCCAGTTTGTCTCTCTTTCGTGAATTGTTTCTTTGCTCTACTTGAACACATGCCGAATGACATGACCCCATAGTGCTTAAAGTGCAAGTTAAGGTAGACAATTAAAGTTTAATAGTAAATATTCATATAATTTATACCTGAAATAAATTTTGTTGCAAGCTTCTCATTGCGAATTAATTCAAAAATAGCTCAAAACTACACCATGAATATACAATTGAGTCCGAAATAATAGAGTACCATGTGTAGTGCACTTTAAATCCAATTATCATCATTACTCATTTGTCTTAAAAGTTTTCAAAATCACATATGCCAAAGATCACAATAAAATATTTCGAAATATAATTTTAACAAATTGAAATGCTAATTTTAAGTCGACTAACCTGTATATACAAAATGAGGGTGCTTTACTTCGCAACGAAATATTAAACTTCATGGTGTCAATCACATGAGCATACGCATATGCACTAAAAGCCCATAAAAGTGTAAAATAATAATCCTAACAATCTTTTTCATACATCAATAAAGAAGAACATATTATTGTGCCAAACAACTCAAAAGCACCAACAAAATACCACCCACCCAACCACCACAACCCCTGCCATCTCCCACTCACACCCCCCCACCGCCTTCCACCGCTATCCCACTGCCACCCACTGCTATCACTACTCTTCCACTACCCCCCGACTCCACAACCCCTATCTGCCGCCGATCAACTTGACCACCATCGCCCGCATTGCCACGCATCCCACGGCCACCTCCACCCGCCAACCGGGCCCACCACCTCACCGCTATCCGCTGCTACCTACCACCCCATGTCAACTTATTGTGTCGTGGCAAACGGCGGGTTGTGGAGGATAGAGATGGAGGATGTTGGTAGCGGCGGCAGGGTGGCAGAGTTGGTCATGGTGGTGGGGTGCGTCTGCGTGTAAGTTGGCGGCGGCAGTGGGTGGTGGGGGCATGGCCGTAGTTTGTTGAGTCTACGGAGGCACGGTGTTTGCGGGGCACGCGGTGGAGTATAAAAACTAAACAAAATGCAGCCAAAACCACTTCAACAAGAATATTTAATGCAGGTCCACTACAAGAAAAAAATCACTTTATGTAAATATAAAACAGAGAAACGGGAGGCTACCTGAAGATGCGCAGAATTCATAAGATACCATAAAACCAACAATTGAAAGAACCCATTTAGTCTGTCGAACTTACAAATTATAAATATTCAAATATAAAGCCATAGAATGAAAGCATAATCCAAACAATCTTTATCTACCAATCATAAAGAGGAACATATCATGGGAACCACAAACATCAAAACCACACCCACAAATACCCGACCACTACATCGCCAACTTCGACCAACACCACCGCCCCGCCAACCTCCACTACTTCAAACCATCACCAACACCTTCCACCGCTAAACCACTGCCACCCCCCCACCACAACAAGTCGACGCCGTCGCGACCTCCTCCCCACTATCCCACCTCCAATGTCGCCCGCATCCCATCGCCACCACCCACGCCACCAACCACCACCAGCACCATTGTCGCCTGCCACTACCACCATGGACTCTGCGACAACATGTTTGTGGAGGCTGGAGGTGGAGGGAGTATGGTGGTCCTCGTTTGGGTGGCGTGGGTGTAATTGGCGCTGTAGTGGCAGCAATTGTCGAGTCTTCTCCGTAGTCGGTTTGTGGTTTCGTGTCAGGGTGGGGGCATACGCAACTGAAAAAGTGCAGGCAATGCACTTCAATAAGATATTTGACGAAGTCACATACAAGAAAAAACTCACTTTATCTAAACCTGAAAACGGAAAAAACATGGGGCGTACCCAAAGATACACAGAAAATTCGACAAAATTACCATAAAACCAACGAATTATGAGAACCCATTTAATCTGTCGTTAACTTACCAATTATAAGTATATTCAATATAAAGCCAATAATGAAGGGAACGCAATAATTCCAAACAATCTTTATATTACCAATCATAAAGAAGGAACATATCATTGTGGTCAACAACATGAAAGCCACAAGCCACCCCCCACCACCCAACCCCACCAACCTCCACTCAATCACCACACGTCCCACTGCTAAACCAACCCACTGCCACTAGCCACCCACAACCCCTCGACCACCCCCCCCAACACACTATCTCCTGCCATAAACTCCATGCATCCCACCGCCACCCCCGCTATCCCCCCCCCACCATCACCTGTTTTCACCACCTCCGCTCGCCAACCCGCTACCCCCCTTGCACTGGTGTGGTGGGTGTTAGGTTGTCGTGCGGCGGTTTGTGGAGTCTACTTTTTCTTCTTTCTTGTTTCTTGGGCGTTAGTTTTTCAGAGGTAGTTCATTTTGTTTTTTGCTTGATTTGATTTTTCTACCGGTCTTTTTTTCGGCAGCAATGGTGATACTGGTAGTGGGCGGCAATTTTGTGGAGTTTTGCGGAGGCAGGAGTGGTGTTGGGGGGCAGCGTAGGCATAAGAAACTAAAAAAAGTGCAAGCAATGCATTGCAGCAACATGAGATTTGATTCAGAGGTCACATAGCTCCCTAAAGGTAACGCAGAAGTTCACAAATATACCATAAAACCAACAAATATAAGAACTCCATTATTCCGTCGTGAACGATCAATTATAAAAATATTCAATATAAAGCCAAGAGAGTGAAAACAATAATCCAAACAATCTTTAATCTTACCTGGTCAATAAAGAAGGACCATATCATTGCCAATACATCAAAACCACCCACAAAACACCACCCACCACTACCACCCCCCTACCCCGCAACCTCCACCCACCACCACCGCCCCACCTACCACCACTACCACCCCCGCCACACACCCCTGACACCACATCCGACCACCCCTAACACTATCGCCGCCATGTCCCGCATCCCAACCGCCACCAACCACCACCATCACTGTTTGTCCAACCACCCACCTACCACCATGACAAAAAAAAGAAAAAATGTGGTCATGGTGGGTGGCGTTGGTGTAAGGTGGCTGCAGCAGTGAGTGTGACTGGCCATGGCAAAATTTGTAAGTTGCTGCGGCAGGTGGTGGTTGAAGGCACGCTAGGGCGTAAGAAACTGAAAAAAAAATTGCAGCCAATGGCACTTCAATAGGGTATTTGATGAAACAAGAGGTTTCATAGCTATCCAAAAGTATGAAGAAAATTCACAAAGATACCATAAAATCAACAAATTATAAGATCCATTTGGTCTGTCTGAACTTAACAATATAAGAATATTCAAATATAAAGCCAATAGAAGTGAAAGCATAATCCAAACATCTTTTTATCGTTTAACAGTAAATAAATAAGGAACATTATCATTGTGCCAACAACATCAAACCCCCACAAATATACCATTCACAACTACCCCCCGCCAACATCCCCCCACCATACTACTTACTACTGCTACTTACTGCGCAACCATCACTCCACCACCTTCCACTGCGACCACTTCCACCCCCCACCACCACCCACTTGGCTGCTGCCTCGTCCACCACCTCCACCACTATCGCTGCCATTTCCACACATCCCACCGCATACATCCACCCACCATCACCACTTGTCGCCCCGCCACTTACCACCATGGCATTAAGTGGTGGTGATAGCCGGCGGGTTATGGAGGCTAAGTGGAGGCATCGGTGGCAGCGGTGGTCCGTGGCGGGGCAGAGTGGGCATGGAAGGTGCAGTTGGAGGCGGCAGTGGTGGTAGGGTAATGACGGCAGTTTGTGGAGTCCGCGTAGGCGGGTTGGTGTTGAGGGGCAAGCAGTGTGGGGCATAAGAAACTAAAAAAAGTGTAGCCAAATGCACTTCACTAGATATTTGATGCAGGTCACATACAGAAAAAAAAATCACTTATTTTATCTAAATAGAAACAGGAAAAAAAGGGGCCACCAATATACGCAAAAATTCAACAAAGATTAACCAGAACCACAATTATAAAGAACCCGTTAAGGTCTGTCGTGACTTACCAATTATAAGAGAATAACTAAGTATTTGCCCGTGCCTACGGGCACTATGTAAACAAATCACCTTCTTAGGCGTACGCGTAGAGTTTCAATGTAAAAAAACAAGATAAAAATAATAACTTCAATAAAAAATACATTGGCATCAATATACGAAGAGATACATTGCTACAAAAAATGGGAACAAATTTTATAAACTATAATGATTTTGAAAAAATTTAGAAGAAATAGGGGGAAAGAAAAAGTATTTTAGTATTTTTTGTTTTTGGCGGGTCCCACTAAAACATGATCTAAAATAAAAAATATGCCCAGATTTAGATATTTTTTTATCCATTGGTAAGAACCTGTGTGTCCCATACATTTTTTAAAAGAAAAAAGTGATATTTTTGAGAGTAAAAAATAATCTCAAATGAAAATTCAACCTTCTTGGATTAACTCAAATGATTTACTGTATATATAGAATGAAGTTTTTGAGATTCAAAATGAGTTGTGTTTTTATAATATAAATTAAATATAAGGCCAATAGAGTGAAAGCAATAATTCACACAATCTATCTACCAGTCAATACAGAAGACATAACCGTTGTGCCAACATCAAACCACCACCCCAAAATACCACCGATACGCTACCCGAAAACACCCCCCCATCAACCTCCCCACCAACCACCGACCGCACCGCCCTCACAACCACCACTACTACCAACCATCAACCACACTTCGAACCGCTACCTACTGCCACTATGACCGCCACAAACCCGTTAACCACCCCCCACCACTAAATCGCCGCCATGTCCACCGGCATCCCACCCCCGCCACTGGCCACAACCACCACCATCACTATTGCACCGCCACCAACCAAATTGGCATTGGTGGTGGTGGCGATGGCAGGTTATGGAGGCTAGAGTTGGACCGAGGTGTGGGTTGTAGCAGTGCAGGGTGGCAGAGGTGGTCAGGAGGGTGTAGTTGGTGCTGTATGTGGTGGCTGTGGCAGTGGGTGGTGACTGGAAGTGGCGACAATTGTGGCGTCTGCGGAGGTGGGGGTGGTGTTTGGGGGCAGCGATGGGGCATAGAAATTGAAAAAAAAGTGCATCTAATGCACTCACTGATTTTGATGCAAGCGTGGCACATACTACCCAAAGGTTCACGAAATTTAACAAAGATACCATAAAACCAACAAATTTAGAACGCCATTTAGGTTTGTCCTGAATATAAGCCATGGAGTGAAGCAATAATCCAAAAAGTTTTTTCTTCTGGTCAATAAGAAGGAACATATCATTGTGCCAATAACATCAAACCAACCTACACCCATCCTAACAAATACCACCCAACCACTACCCCGTCAACCTCCACCCACCACCACCGCCCTCTTAAAACCACGCACTAGACTACTTTCTACTCTACTGCCAACCATCATCACCACCTTCCACCGCTACTAATTGCCATGCACCACCGCCACAAACCCATCGATGTGTCCCGCGCCCACCCACCACTATCGCTAACCGTGTCCCATACATCCCACCGCCAACACCACCATCGTCCATTGTCGCCGCCACCTACCACCTAGCATGGGTTGTTGGGGGGCCACGGCAAGGTGGGAGGAGGCTAAAGGCATGGAGGAGGGTGTTGGTGGTGACATCAATGGTGGCAAAGGTGGTCATGGTGGTGGCTGGGTGTAGTTTGGCGACAGGAGGTAGTGGCGGGGCAATGGGTGGTAGGTGCAATGGTGGCCAAGTTTAGTAGTCTGCGGAGGTTGGGTTGGTGGTTTATGGCCGCATGGGCATAAGAAACTGAAAAAAGTGCAGCCACATGCATTTTCAAGGGATATTTGGATGCAGGTTACATACTAGAAAAAAAATTCACTTTAATGTTTTATCTAATAGAAAACGAAAAACAAGGGGGCTACCCAAAGATACACAGAAAAAATTCACCACAAATACCATAAAACCAAACCAACATATAATAACTCTTTAGTCAGTCGGAACTTACCAAATGATAAGAAATTCAAATATAAAGCCAATCGAAGTGAAAGCAATAAATCCAACAATCTTTATATTATTAGTCAATAAAGAAGGAACATATCATTGTGTCCGACACATCAAAACCAAAACCCCACCACCATACCCACAAACCTCCACCCCCACCACCACCCAACAAACCACCACTAATTGGTCCAACCATCCCACCACTTTCAACTGCTACCATTGCACCCACCACACAAGACCGCCACAAAACCGCTGCCACATCGGAATCGCCCACGCCCACCTCTCGGCTATCGCGCCATGTCCACACATTCCACCGCACCAAACCCACCACTGCCATCACCGTTTGTCCTGCCACCTACTCCCATGGCGTGGGTGGGGTTGCGGCGACGGCTTGTTTTCGTAAGGCCTAAAGTGGCGGGTGTGGCGGCGGCGGCATGGTGGCAGGTGGGTGCGTTGGTAAGTTGGTGGGCGGCAGCATGGGTGGACTGACATGGCAGCAATTGTGGGAGTTTGCGCGGAGGGGTGGTGGTTAGGGGCAACGATGGGGCATAACAACTACTGAAAAAAATGCAGCCAAATGCACTTCAACAAGATATTTGTGCAAAGGTTCCACAACTACCAAGTTTACGTAGAAAATTCACAAAGATACCATAAAGCTAAACAAATATAAGACCCATTTAGTCCGTCCTGAACTTGACAAATTATAGAATATTCAAATATAAAAGGCAACAGAAGTGAAAGTCAATATCAAAATAATATTTTATCTTACCAGTCAATAAAGAAGGAACATATCATTGTGCCAACAACACAAAAACCACCCAAAAATACCACCCAACCCACCGCCCCACTACTCCGGCCACAATCATCCTAACCTACCCTCTCCTCTCCCACCACTAACACTGTCCACATAAACCCGCTGACACCCGCTGACTACCCCACCACTAATCGCCAACCTATGTCCAAGCATCCCAAGTGCCACAACCACAACCATCACCGCACCGCTGTCCCATCAACTACCACCAATGCACTAGGTGGTGGTGGCGACGATGGTTGTGGAGGCTAGAGATGGAGGATGGTGTGGTGGCGGTGGGATGGTGGCAGAGGGGTCATGTGGTGGCGGTGGTGTGGTTGGCAGGGCGGTAAGGTTTTGCGGTGGGAGTGGTTGGATGGGGGTTTAGTGGCAATTGCGACAATTTTGTGAGTCTGCGGGGTAGGGTGGTGGTTTGGGACAACGGTGGGAACATAGAAACTGAAAAA
This sequence comes from Actinidia chinensis, assembly GCA_009663005.1. Classification (NCBI taxonomy): domain Eukaryota; kingdom Viridiplantae; phylum Streptophyta; class Magnoliopsida; order Ericales; family Actinidiaceae; genus Actinidia; species Actinidia chinensis. The sequence goes on along the minus strand of VIGQ01001999.1, from coordinate 10,327 downwards.
AGTGCAGCAAATGCCACTTCAACAACAGTATATTTGATGGCAGAGGTCACTAGCTCCCCAAATGTACGCAGAAAATTCACAAAGATACCCTAAATCAACAAATTATAAGTGGTTGTGGCATTTCCACGCAGCCCACCACAACCAACCCACCACCACTATCATATTGTTGCCCGGGCCGCCCACCTACACCATGGCACTAAGTGGGTGGTGGGCGTGGCTGGTTGTGGAGGTTAAAGGTGGGGCTGCAGGGTGGCAGCGGTGGTCTTGGTTGGTGAGGTAGGTATTGACTTGCGTAGGTGGTTTTGGTCAGCGGCAGTGGGTGGTGATAAGCACCGCGGAAGTTGTGAGTTTTTGCGGCGTCGATTGGTGGGTTTGAGCGTAGTGGGGGGCGTAAGAAACTGAAAAAGGCGCCAATGCCATTCAACATGATATTTGATGGCCGGAGCCTCACATACAAAAAAAAATCACTTTTTTGTTTATCTAATTGAAAACGTAAAACCAGGGAGCTACCTAAAGGTATGCAGAAAATTCATGAAGATACTATAAAACCAACAAATTATAAGAACTCATTTAGTCCGTGTGAACTTAGTCCCCCAAAGTAAGGAAAAAAAACTATTTAATATAAACAAATACAATTAAAAAACTATGTATTAACTGCCTAATATATCCCACCTACTCGAGCAAACATGCCAATTCCATGATTCCGCTCATAATCCAACCAAAATCAATCAGAACGTAAGTGACTAACAGAGGATATGCCTAATAAAGGTCATCAAGGAAAACCAAAAACAACTTGATATGGTAGACCACCATTCACAAATACCACCAAAAAACAACTTGATCTGGATCTATGAGCCGTTTCTATTCAAAATTTCTTCAATTTCTTGAGGTATGAAACATTTTCTATTCCATGGATCTTCAAATTCTTTTGTTTCCTGTTCTTGTATATTCATTCACAAAGTTCAGTGTGCTTTAAGATTTTTTTTATTTTGCTTAAAAACTCAAGCCAAGCTTGAATCATACGCGAGCGGAGCAATCAAGAAAATATTTTATATTGTTAAAAATAACCGTTAATTTACTTTTTCAATTTAGGAAGATCCGAGCCGTTTCTCGCTTATATAAGAGAAGAGAAGAGCCATAGTGAGAGAGAGAGGAGGATCAGGATCATCACGAATCTTCAATTTCTGGATATACGAGCCATTTCTATTCAAAATTTCTTCAATTTCTTGAGGTATGAAACATTTTCTATTCCATGGATCTTTGGATTGTAAACATGATTTCGAGCCAATATCATTTTGTGGAAATTAAGCCCAAATATTAGAAGTCCAAGTCTAGAAGCTACTTGTGTGTAAAAAAGGTTCTTGAAATATTTTGTAGTTAGAAGGATTTAAAAGATGTGAGAAGTATTTTGTAAAAAAAAAAAAGAAGTGATTTTGAGAGTTCAAATAAAAGTTTGAGTGTTTTCTTACCTCTTCTAATTTCCAAAATTAATTTCTCTTCACAAACTAACATTTGACATCTTCCTATGTTACCCAACAAACTAGTATCAGAGCATTGGGTTCAAGATAATCAAGGATGGTAACTCAAGGATTTCCATTTCCTCCACTTGTTAAAGACAACTAGGTCGATGGAGCATCCAAATGAAGACGCATCTTGGTGGAGAAGATGCATCGGATGTTGTAGAGAAAGTATTCAAGAGCTACAACAAGGCAACAAAAGGAGATCAAGGTGAAGATCAAAAAGCCTTCTCAATCATTCAACAAGACTAGACAATGCAAAATTTGAGAAGATAGCATGTGCAACCACCATCAAAGAAGTATGGAAGATCTTGCAAAATTCTTTCAAAGGAGTTGAAAACGTGATGCGAGTTCGTCTCCGAACTCTCAGAGGTGAGTTTGAAGCTTTACAAATGAATCATCTAAATCAATTTCAGATTATTTTTCTAGAGTTTTAAGGCCCAATGTAATCAATGAAGAGAAATGGTGAAGGTATGAATGATGTCCGGGATGATCTTGAGAAAATCATCCAGTCATTTAGACCCCACGTTTGTGGACCATGTTGTTGTAGCGGATTGAAAGAATCAAAAGACATAGATTCCATGCCCATTGATCAAACTCATGGATCACTACAAGCACATGAAGAGAAAATTAAGAGAAGGATTGACAGAGCCCTTGGAATAAGTCCTTCAAACAAAACTAAACTCTCAATGGATTGGAAACGACGATTTGGCAATCAAAACAGCCAAAACCGACCATGGCCGTGGTCGTGGACAAGGACGAGGACAAGGAAAAGAGGGGCCAATAACCATTGTAAGGAATAAAGAAGTCAAAATGGGCGAGCAACAAGAGGACGTGGGAAGAGGAAGTTACACCAACGGGAAGGCCAAGGTATGGACAAACCCAAATCAAAATGTACAATTGTCAAAATTTTGGCCATTATGCTTCGGAATGTCAAAATGGTACTAATCATGGAAGAGAAAGCTACATTGTGAAAAAGGAAGGGGAAGTGGTGGAACCCCACTGGTTGTTGGCATGATAAAGGAAATGAAAGGGAGCAAGCAACTATTATGTGTGAGACAAAAGTTTGTTGTGGAGCTTGATGAATCAACAAATGCCATGTTAACTTTGGGACTTATCCGGAAGAGGTAAAATTCTAATTCGCTGAAAAATGGAAGGTACAATTATTTCTAATGTCTATTATGTGCTAACCATGAAGACAAATATCTTGAGTGTTGGGCCAACTCTTAGAAAAGGGCAATGATATCACATAGTAAATCGTAGTCTTTTTAAAAAGGGGAAAGAGAAATTTGATCACCCAAGTGGCCAATGTCAAATAATGAATAGATAGAATGTTCTTGCTAAACATTTAAAGTGATGATGCAAAAATGCTTGAAAAGCATGCTACCAACAATAAAACTCTTTGCTATGGCACATGAGATTTTGGGCCATCTAAATTTGGAGGTTTTTAAAGTTATTTGCTTAAGAAAGGAAATGGTGTGGAAAGGATTGCCTTCCATTAAACCACCGGATCAATTGTTTGTAAGGATGTCTCTGGCAAAACACTCAGGAAAAAGCTTTCCAAGGAGTCTTGGTCATAAGAAGAGCAAAGCGCCTTTGGAGCTTATACACACTGTGTGTGGGGACCAATTGATCTATTTCTCTGGAAAGAATATCTTTTCTTCCCTTTCTTGATTGACTTTAGCTGAAAGCATGGGTTTATTTCTCAAAAAAAAATGGAGGTGTGTTTAATGCCTTTAAAAAGTTAAAGGCACTAGTTGAGAATCAAAAAGTGAATATTATTAAAAAAAGCCATGAGATGGATAGAGGAGGGAATTTACATCTAAAGAATTATAAAGGATTTTGTGTGGTAGAAAACAATGGAATTCGCCGCCCTCTAACACTTCCTTCCTCGCCACAACAACATGGAGTGGCGGAAGGAAAGAAAAAAATAGATCTAGTCTTGATATGGCTCGAAGCATGTTAAAGCGTAAAAGAATGCATACTAAAAACTTTGGGACGAAGCAGTTGATTGTGCCAAGTTTTATCTTCAAACCACTCTCCTTTTTTAAACAAGAAAGTATATGGGGGGAAAAACTCCACAAGAAGCTTGGAGTGGAGGAAGGAAAGCCTAATATCTCACACTTAAGAGTATTTGGAAGCTTCTGCTGGAGGTGTGTGTTCATTTGCATGTAAGAAAGAAAACCCATCTGATCAATGTAATTGCCCATCCAACTCTGGGTTTAAACCTTTAGCAGATTTATACAAATCATAAACTTTGAAACCCACCAGGGGAACATAATAGCCAACAAGTTGGCAGCTAATACGTTACATGAAGCAGAAGTAGATTAAAACAATCTGCAAACCCCAACTATTATCTGTCTATTGCATATGTTACACAAATACACGTGGGCATCTAAACATTTGCAACAACTTTTGGCCGGTCCCATTACTTAATTTTATTTTGGAGCTCCACATATACTTTATAAAATGCTTGACAAAAAGGGAAAAAAAAAAACTCAAAAACAGGGTCAAGAAGAAAATTTACTAATTTTTGAAGCGTCAAATATCACATGATCTCAGAATATAAAATAAAGCACACTAGATAGTGAATATTACCATTAGGGTGTTGTATGTTGTACACATAGAATTAAATCGCCCGGTCGTCGGACGAGAAGCGAGGGAGCGGTCGCGGTGTTACGGACGCGGACGTCGCGGATGTTATGTAACGGGTAGCGGTTATCGCGGTCGTGATTTTTTTTTTCAGATGAGTCAAGTGTGTAGTAAAATGTATTATTATGCTGGTGGACTTTTTAAAATTAAATATACAAATTATTTAAATAAGATAGATGAATTTTTAATATAAACATTTAAATGATATGTGTATATGTATATATATTTGTTTTTAAGTCTAAAAAATTATTTAAAATTTTAAATAAAAATAACAAATATCATTCCAAAAGTAAATTCTTGCCAATTGTTGTCTTGGTGATAAGGAAAACTTGTAACTTTCTGAAATATGGAGGGGTTTGACTGAGTTGGCCAATACCCAAGGGAGGTCTCTGATTTTCCCCCAAACAAACCCATTAAAGTGGTCGTGGATTAGGAGAGAGAGGAGAGAGAGAGAGAGGAGGAGAGAGAGAGAAACGAAGGAGAAGAAGAAGCTGGAGTCCGACGACTCCGAACATGAGACTCTGTTCTTGAGGGTCCCGGCCCCCGCCCCTCAGGACAAGGCAAAGATCCGGTGTGACAGATCATCGTCGGCAGCAGGAAACTCATAGAGGGTAAGTAGCTGGATACAGAGTCATGGCGGATAATGATGTTGTTCGAAGTGCAAACAACTGCAAAGGAAAAGTGAGCACGACAAGAGAAGCTGCGTATGGGGAAGGAGAAGAGGGAGAGAGAGACGCGAAGAAGGGGGGGAAACGCGCCTCGGTATTATCGGAATGTAACGGAGCCAGTACGAGTTTAACGGGACGTTCGAGTGTAACGGAGAGTAACGGCCGTTAAGAGTGTGGATCCGATTTTTCCCGTTACAAATGGGGTTGTGTGCTGTTGTAACGGGATCGGGACCTGCCGTTACCGTTACGTACGGCCGTTACGGCGTTACAGGCCCGAATTTTTAGTACCCATGGTTGTACATGTTGAACAATATCCAAAAAGGTGGTATGAGAATAAAAAAAATAAAAAGGATCGCAATTGGTTTATTACACTTAAAAGATGACAATAGTGCAGAGTAAGCTGAAAGTATATAAGTTTAAAACAAGAGGGGTTACAAAATTTTCACAAAACCAATGAGAATATCGGGAAAAGATATATCAAACAAACAACAAGATCTAACTCTTACTAAACCCTTTAAACCACAATAGTATTAGTAGGTTTGTGGCTTCAACCAATTATAAAAAACATCCAAAAAGCACTTCAATCTCTAAAATCTATACTCTACTACGATTCCTCGTTTCAGGGAAAGGAAAACAAGTTACAAACAGGAACCCAATAAGAAGTTATCTTCAAAATGTGAAAACAGCGCAACAATAATCCAAATTTACCAGAAGAAATCAGGCCAATTATCCTTGCAGAACACAACAGACAACAAAACATGGATAGCCAAAAGTCACAAAATTACTGAAGATATCACTCCCATCAAGCATGAAAAAATCCCAGGACCTTCCCAATCCTCCTCCTCCACAACAAACAATTTTCCCTAGCGCCGCCTCTCCCCTTCCTCCCACAGATCCCAATCTCTCCACTTCCCACCACTATTCAACTCCATCCCACCACAGCATCCCTGTAATAATCATCCACTGGAAACACCCCGACAACAGTCCTAGATTCCCCAACCCTCCCATCACCCCAGACATTCTCTCTCCTCCCGATTTTCCCACCAAGAAACCAACCACACCCAGCTGAAACCGCGGCAAACCATCCAATGCTGTCACCCACTCATCTCTCCCAAGATCATACATATCCGCAGAACTCATCCTACTCCCAGCAGCCCCAAAAACATGGTGTGCCAAGACCCACCACCCGCAACCAGAATCCTGTCCGACCAGGTATAGCGCGCAGGCGAAGCTCCCTGGGTGAGATAGCATGTTGGAGAGACGTATCCCATGATGAGTAACGAAATTGAAGTGAAATGCGGAGGAGGAGGAGAGGGGCGATCCATGGGGAACGGACCTGGTATCAAAGAGGGACACCCGAGGGAAGTAGGGGTGGGGGCCCGATAGAATCGAGGGTGATGTGGAAATTGCAGAGGCCATGGACGTAGGGGTTACAGGGCATGGAGGGAGAGCACAGCGAGGTTTCGAGGGTCGAAGACCGAAAGGGGAAGCGATGGAGGGGTCTGCAGGGAGATGCGAGGAGGTGCGAGGAGGTTGGCAAAGAGAGACTGGGGTTGGTTTGGCAACGAGAGATTCGGGGGGCCGAAAGATCGTTTGGGAGGCCTGGAATTAGGGTTAGGGTTTGGGTTCGTGTTTCCTCACCGAAACGAAGAACAGGAGGAGGACATCTAACAAATCCAAATCAACTATAAAGACACTACACAAATCGCTCTCTACATTACCTCTGACGAACCGAATCGAACTGGAAAAATCTGAATCGATCGATACAATCTATTTCTCTCGTCAATTCTCTCCTCTGTATCTGAAAAACACTGATTGTAATGAATCATCTCCTCGCTCCATATGTAATTATCAAAAAAAGTCAGCAGTCCTCGAAAAAGTCCAATCTATGTAGTTGTCTATTCCAATCTATTCCCAAATGTCTCCAATTACATGAGTTTAATTTTTCAATACCCTCCTCTCTCTCTCTCTTCTCTCTATCTCTCTCTCTCTTTCTGGGGGGGATTCTTCTCGGGCAAGATTGTACACTTTTGCAGGAAAACTTTGAGGGGGGAAAATTAGAAGGAAAGAAAAAGAAACAAAAGAATTAATTGGTCCCTGTAGTTCTAGTTTAAATAATTAACCCCTAACTTTTCAAAACTTGTTTCAAGTAAACCCGTCCATACTTGTTGTATTTCCTAAAAAAAACTACTGAAAATCCTTATAGATATTTCTTTGAGCAAATACTAATTTATTTCTGACAAATTTATATACTTGAAAAAATACTTCAATGAAAATTGTATACTGAAAATCTTATTTCTTTTGACAATACTGAAAAGACTTCAAATGAAATTGATACTTGAAAATCTATATTTCTTTTTGACAATTCTTTTGACACAATTTTACCATACTTGAAAAACTCAATGGAAGTTGTGGAATGATCTCCCACACTTTCATTGAAATGTAGTTAGCTTTAGTTTGAAGTCAGCGAATATACTACACTTCAATCAAAGTGTGGGAATCAGTCCACGCATGTAAAATAATTTTATTATTTTAATGGAATGGCCAAGTTGTTTTCGTAAATAAAAGCTATTTTTACCCCATGAGTAATAATAGAGTTAAATATGTGTCTGGACACACAACTTAAAAAATGGCTGGACTTGAGAAATAGTTTAAAATGGTCCGGAGGTAATTTGTTTCTTTAAAATGTTGTAAAAAACTCAAAACTAAAAACTGTATCTTGAACGAATTATCTGTTTTTCGCTTGGAAATAATTAAAATTACTTTGACAGTTATAAAAAAAAATTATTGCACAAAAATATCACGTGTCAAGAAAACAAGACCTACAGCTGTATTTCGTACGAATTCTGTTTTCCGTTATGAAACAATAAAATTCTCGGTCAGTTGCAGAAAAATTTTTGCACGAAAGATCACGTGTCAAGAAAACAAGACCAAAAGGAGCGTTCTTTTAGGGTAACTTTCACCGAGTTTCTGTAATTGACTAAACTCCACTTTGCGTCCTATATTTTAATTTAATCATTAGGGACCCTGTAATTTCAAGCATAATTTTAACACCATTTTCCCATAATCCGAACTAAAAGTTTCACTACGCTAAAAATATCAAGATGATTTTTACTGAAATTTTTTTTTTTAGAAAAATTAGAACAAGTATGAGGGGGGTACATTTAAATAAGATTGAAATTAGGGTTCTAATTATTAAACAAGAACTACAGGGACCAATATTTATTTGTGTGTTTCCTTTCTAATTTTCCCCTTCAAAGTTTCCTGGGAAAAGTCGTACAATCTGTCCGAGAAAGAAATCCCCAATAAAGCTGTGTGTGTGAGGCAGGTGCAGAGAGAGATAGAAAGGCACTTTGATTTGATGAAGGGAGAGAGAGAGTGAGAAATAGTTTCTCTTTGTGTGTGTGTGAGAGAGAGAGAAATTTAAAATCAGGTAATTGAGAATTTGGGAATAGACGCGCATCGATTGAATTTTTCGATTCTGCTATTTTTTTTTAAATATCATATGGAGCGAGAAAATGATTAATTAACGATCAAATGTTTTCAGATTACAGAGGAAAGAATTGAACGAGAGAATTAGATTGCGATTCAATCGATTAGATTTTCAGTTCGATTGCGGTTTAGTCAGATGTATGTAGAGAGTGATTGTGTAGTTGGCTTTATAGTTGATTTGGGTTTTTAGGTTTTTAGAGTCTCCTCCGTGTTCTTCGTTTTCGAGCGAGGAGGAAACACGAAAACCCAAAACCCTAACCCTAATTCCGCCTCCCCAAACGAGACTTTCGGTCTAATCCTCTGTGTTCTTCGTTTTCGAGCGAGAAATTAACGTAATTTATTTACTACCACGACTTCATTGTAGATTTGTTGAACCAAGTATTTAATAATAAAAAAATAAACTAACCAGACTGACACTCATCGGGCACATTGCCTTGCAGTTTATTTTAAAAAGGGAATATCATGACCTCCCCTGAGGTTTATTATAAAGGCAGGAACTTCCCCTGTAGTTGAAATATTAACTGACCTCCCCTGTCAGGCCTTTGTCTCCCATTATTGCAAGCCGAAATTACTATTTTACACCCCTTGACTCGCCAACCCAGCACCTCCCCCCCCATTTTTCTTAAAAAAATTTTAATCATTTTTTTTAATCTATTTATTTCTCTCTTTTTTTATCAGTTTTTTTTTCTTTTGGGATAAATAATTTTTTTATTATATATTTTTTTGGTTTTGTTTCTTATTTTTATTATTTTAGTTTATTTTTATTTTGTTTGTTTCTTTTTATTTAAAAATTAGTTTATTACATAATCAACCAAATAAATAAATAACAACCACTTCTTTTTTGTTTATTACTTTTGTTTTATAATTTTCTTTCTTTGTTTATTTTGTATTAATATATTAATGCCTTTTTTTTATTTTGATTCTATTTTGATCCTTTTTAATGTTTTATAAAATAATGACTCCAAAAATTGATTAAAAAAAATTACAAAAACTAATAAAAAAATAAACAAAATAAAAAACTAAACAAAAATTAAAAAAAATTAAAGACAGAGATAACCAAAAAAATCTAAACTATTTACAAACAACATACATCTAATTGTTGTCGATTCACAACGTCGAACTAAAAACTACAGTGCTTTTACGTGGATTTAGTGTATTTTTACAGTTCGACGCTGTGGATCGACAACCATTAGGTGTTTTTTTTTAAGTAAATAGTTTAGATTTTTTTTGTTATCTCTTTCTTTCATTTTTTATATTTTTTATGTTGTTTTTTGTTTATTTTATTTTATTAGTTATTTACTTTTTTTAAATCATTTTGAGAGTCATTATTTATTAAAATTAAAAAAGTATAAAAATATAATCAAAATAAAAAGCATATATATAAAAATAACAAAAATTAACAAACAAAAAATTTACAATGAAAAAATAATAAACAATTTTTTTTATTTATTTAGTTTTTTTTATTATGTTAATAACTATTTTTTAATAAAAAACTAAACAAAACAAATAACAGGACATAACTCCCTTCCTAAAAACCGAACCACCCAAAACACTATATCCTCATTTTTATCCCAAGAGAAAGATAAACTGATAAAAAAAAAATATTTAGATTAAAAAAAATGATTAAAAAACTTTAAAAAAATTAAAAAAATTGGGGGGAGGCTGGTTGGCTTAGTCTGGGGGTAAATGGTAATTTTGGCTTGGCAATAATGTGATACAAAGTCCTGACAGGGGAGGTCAGTGTATTTTTCAAAGGACATGGGAGGTTTCTGTCTTTATAATAACCTCAGGAGAGGTCAGTGATATTATCCTTTTAAAACTCAGTGTTTTCCTATTCACTTTTTGAAATAAGATATTTTGATCAAATAATTAACGATATTTGATCATTTTAATTTTTATTATGAATGATCGCATTAAAAAGATTTATATAAATAAACAATGTTATCATATTATTCTACCTAATACTACACTTGCCTACAGTTCGGTTCCCATGGCATA
>VIGQ01000514.1:47500-55676 GCA_009663005.1 Actinidia chinensis | reverse complement strand
TATAATTCTATTATCAAGAGAAGTACCTATCACCATCCAACTTGATTGATATGGCCATGGGATTGCTTCATAGCTTTAAGTTTCTCATATCAAACCAATCATATACCTTAAGCAGCCACTGACAAGTACCAACCTCATCTTGGGTTCTTGGGAGTTAGTATTCAAAGTACATTTAGGAACCAAAACCTTCTTAACCATTTGAGATATAGGGAAGTAATCAAAATAACTCACAATTTGTATAAGACACCACTTAGTATAGAAGAGTCAAACAAGCAATGCATGAGAGCATGGAAGGTTCAACCCTATCAAATGATTTCTAAGTTCAATGTGTAAGATGCAAGCAAATGTATAACACATAATTGAACTTTTGAAACACAATTTCAAGTCATAATGTAATTCTATGCAAAATGTAGCATATTAACTTGAATACATGAAATTATATTATCAAGAGAATGAGACACATAAATGTGAGAAAAATAAATTTTATGAAGTGCAATCAAGTTCTATAATAAATATACCATTTAACATGAGGAAGAATTTATGCAATACTAGAGGTAAGTCTAAAATAAGGATGCAAATGATGTAGCATATAGACATGCTCAAGCAATGTATTCTAAGTTTTACAACCAAGATATAGACAAGTGTAACAAATATAGCCAAACTTGAGAACTATGAATTTAAGTCATTAAACAATATTATGCAAGATTAGCATATTGACTTGAATATGATGAAAATATATTTTCATGATAATGAATTATATAAGTGTAGAAAATAGTTTTCATGAAATATGTGTAAGTTCTTCAAAAAATATAATACTTAGCATGTGAGAACTTATACAATGCAAGAACCAATGTCTAAATAATAATACACACAATATCAAGTATATAAGTTAGTTCAAACATAATGTGTTCAATAAATTGATATTTATTTGATATCAAGTAAAGCATGAAATTCATGAATCACGATACACATCTAATCAAACCATGCATACAAGATATACAAGTACAAGTATAATACATGGAGAGATGATGTATGCAAGCAAGTTTTGTAAAGAATACTCCACTTAGCATGTAAGAGAACTTGTTTAAACCTAGAAGAAGGTCTATATATAATGTAAACAAGCTTAAACATTTAGACCACTTCTAATAATATGTTCACTGAGTTAAAATAGATATATCACCATATATAGCATACAACTCAATGATCAAAACACATCACTAAATACATCTAGGTAAAATCAATATAGGCAATATAATATCACATTACTTAAAATGATGATGTGTGAGGCATGGCAAGATAGAGTGAAAAATACTAATGTAGAATAATCATGCTATGGGTCTAGTATATATGCATTAATAAGATAGATAATACTTTTAAAAGTATAATGCATATGTATATATTTTGTATCAAATAGTATCATATTAATATATCAATATTAAGCCTATTCATGATGTGACTTTGATTGTAGTATCAAATATCATCAAAATAAATATTAAACTAATAATAAGTCATGTAAGTAAAAATAATGTGTAAGAAACAAACTTTTTCTATGAATGCACCAAATATTTTTCTTATATCTCTTAGGAGTTGAGTAAGCACAATCGTTCATGATACCAATTATTCATAATCAAAAGCTCGCGCTTATGTCACCGAAGTTGATACTTCCTATTTTATGAGTGATGACATGCATATAATCCAATAAATCAAGCAATCACATATAAAATCATTATGAAGGGGTTTATTTTATCAAAAATAATCTCTCTTCTTTTCCAACATCATACAACTAATGGTATATAATAATATACCAATTAAACAAGGTCATTAGAGTAAGAATTAATATGCTATTATAGTACCAATTTAAACCTATAGCATGTTAAATGGGACGGTTTTTAAGAATTTTCAGATCTAAATACTTGTCTTATATTCCACACTTAAATATATACCAATTAAATTAAGTAGAATATGTTATGAATATTTCATTAAATATGATTATGACGAGTTTTTTTTTTTTTTTTTGTTGTTTTGTTTAAGCACATCAAAGATGCCATGTAAAAAATATACGTCATAATGATCCATATCTAAGCAAACTCATACAAATTCATGCAATATACGTCATGCTTTTTCATCAATATTGTTTGCAAAGTATATATATATATATATATATAATATATATAATAGAAGAGAGAGAGAGAGAGAGAGATATGAATGATTTTGTAGTTGGTTTAATTTAATGTTTCTGGTTTGAAAGAATCAAAGATGACTGTTTTTACCAAAAGGTTTGGATGTAATCCGTTAGAATTAGTAGTAAAAGGATATACTAAGTAATAAAAGGAATTCCTAAAATAACTTTATCAATCATATTTTTACTAAAACAAAATAGTTTTAACACAGACCTTATTTTGACAGACGTGAACTTTAGGTAATTTATCTTTAATATTCATTTTACTGCCATTAGCTGTGCTTAATCTTCCGTAGTTTTATGATAAAATTTCGTAGGAATACTCCTTCTTGAATACAGTTTAAATATAATCCTCTCCTGTGTCATAAGAGAATGACTTCTAACGCATATTCTTTTATTACTATTTTTATTTGAGTATGCCATTTTTGTAAATTGATTTTATTAATAATATTAATGTTAGGGAAATTTCATTAGGGTTAATTTGACTAGGCTCAGCTTCATCTGGAGACTCTTCAAGTATACTGGTAAGATTTTTATTAACTTTTAATAGTTTAATTTGTTCTTCTAAATTTTTATCTTGTAATTTTAAATTCTTAATTTCTAACTTAATAGAATTAATTTCATGTTGTAAGTCAGATAAACAAAGTTCTTTGTGTTTATTCTTTTTAAATTTCTCTAAAGTGTTATTAAGGTTTATAAAAGGCTTATCAGGTTGTAATTTAGATTTAACCTAAGATTTTAATTTACTAATGTATTGTTTGTTTTAACGCATCATCTTCTATTTAACTAATAATTCTAATAAGCTTTCTTCTTCTTTTTGAGCTTTTTTGTTACACTGACCGTTTACAACAATTGTTTATTACATGTAAGTCAATGTTGTCATTATTATCTGAGAAGATAGTTTGGGTGGTTTCTTGAGGATTATTTAATCTCCATCATTACTATAACTATCATATTAGTTAGTTTAAATATTTCAGATTTGATTTTTATCGGCGTTCAGAAATTTGAAGCTTATTAATTCTATTTAAGACCAACATCATTTTTATACTGTCCTTTCTTACAATTTATGACAATAATATCTTTTTATTATATTTTTTATAGAAGTCTGTTTTGGAGTAATTTTTTTAACAGGTTATCATAAAATCGTATTTTGTTGAGTATTTTTAACTATGGTTACTGATGACTATGCTTTCTGTTAGTTTAAATTTCTTTAAATATTTTTATATCTATGTTTTCTGACTGAAGGGCAACAGGTGTTAATCCGTATTGCTCGCAAAAGTACCTAACGCCTATTTAGCTTTGTTTTTATCTTTACTTTCTTGTTTTCTAATGTCATGTCAATACACATTCTTAATCCTTCTTTTTGAATAGTGCTATTGATATCACCATAGGTTTAATTGATCGGAATCTATTGTTCCTTAGGTTGACTAAGAACCTCTCTAAATTTGGTGACAAGAGACTGGGTAAACCATTGATGATTTCTTTCCAAAAGGGTTTAGTACAGTCTTCTCTTAGCAGACTCTAGAGGTAAAAATATCTTTATACCATCTGAGTCACTAAGTGTTGGGCAGCTCAAGTTACTTAATTGTCATGAATTCGTGAATGTATATCATCTTGGAGTTCCATGAAATGTTTTATATGGTATATCAAGGTGTTTATTAGCAGGTTTTCCTGATCCTATAGTTTCATCAAAAAATAGGAGGTATTTCATCTAATTGAATCCGCTGTTTAATTTTTCTCTTGATTCTCAGTTAAGATATCTATCCCACCAAAATTTTAACTTCGCAGTAAAACCGAGTTAATAGGTCAACTATATCTGCTTGGGTATAATCCAATAATTAGTTAAGTAACTATTAGAAACCATGTGGGGGGGGTGGGGGTGGGGGGTGGTTTCCTGATCCTATAGTTTCATCAAATAGGAGGTTATTTTCATCTAATTGAATCGCATGTTTTAATTTGTTGTTCTCTTGATTCCTCAGTAAGATATCTATCCCACAGATTTTAACATTTCCCAGTAAAACCAAGTTAATAGGTCAACTATATCTGCTTGGGTATATCCAAATAATTAGTAAGTAGCTATTAGAAACATTATGACGATGTAAATTGTTGTAAATTTATTTCACTAAGGCCATCAATATTCATTCATATAGGTTTTTTTAGCTTCAACAGAAAACTGGTTATCTAGATTCTTTTGTCTCGAATTGTAATCAGGAGAGTAGGTCTAGATACCAATTTTGTGGAGTCGAAGTCTGACGAGGAGTGAATTTGATTTTATTAACATTGAATTGATTTTCTAATTCCAATAAGTTTTCACTAGGTAGATCACTATCAGATGCACTATCTGTAGATTGTAATTCGAATTTATTTTGAGTAATAACTTTAATAGATGATCCTTCAGCTTTGGGTTGATCTTGGACCTCAAGACTAGCAAAAGTTCTTCTCTTTTTGGATATTATTTTGTTGGTTTTTTACGGCCAAGTTGATGTCGTTATAGGTCAGGATGTTAACTGGTATTTCAAGTCTTGAAGTAGAAGTTTCTTGAGCATTGATTTTACTATCATCTTTGTTTCTATTTTGTAATTGTTTACCTATTGTTGTTACGTATTTGAATTAGGATAAGTATTCTGTTTCAATAACTTTGGCTAATTCAGTAGTATCAGTTGGGTAATTTTAATACGGAGTAGCTTTTACCGTAGATTCCTTTGTGTTTAATTATAACAGTTTCTAATGGGGGATGACTAGAAGAAACAGAAGTTTTATCAGTAATTTTCCAAGAAGTTTTTAGTAATTAGTATTTAGTTTTTTATGATATTTTTCGTCCAGTAATCAAAAGAAGTAAATATCTGTTCTTACATCATTCATAAACATTTGCCTGCGCTTATAATTTTTTGTCAATTGTTTGATAGTGTTTTATTACTTTTTAAGTTCGTCTCGCTTTGGTTTATTTTCTTTGGATCTATAGTCTTAATATCTATCCGTATCAGGTTTCGCAAATAGTATGTATAGGTGATAATTGAGGATTAACATGAGTATTAACTTCAAAATCTGTTGTGTAGGTTACTGTTGGAAGACCTCAGTAGACTCGGCTTCTTCTTCTTCATTACCCAATTGTGGATGTTGAATATTTGGGTTTTACTAATTTGAGAAGAAGTTTCACTCTTGTAATTTAACTTTTACTAAAGGACAATAAAACTTTTACTAGATTTGTAACTTCTTAATCTGTCTAAACTTCGGTTGTGACTTATGTTTTACCTTTTCGGATTACTAGCGAGCCTTCTGTTATCAAAACTATGTCTAGAAGGGGTGTTATTGCTCTAAGATTCTTTAAAACTTATTTTAAACAGTTCCATCCGTGAATTGTTGTATATTAAGCTTCTAACGTCATTTTTCGGTATGTTTGTGTCTCTGTGTTATGACTTTTGGTACATTTTTCATTTGTTTAATAGCCAATCTTCTGGTAGAGTAATATCTTTTCCAAATAATTGATTTAGGTATTCTACATTTGAAATTTTTAGTACTGCTTTGTATTAATACGTTTGACCTGTAGGGCTTTTAACTAAGCATGAATTCATTTAAGTTAGTTTTTCATACTTTATGTAAATTCTATAAATTATGGCAACAGATATGACTACCTTCAGCATATTAGTACATTCACCAGAAGTTTTTATATTTTAACTGTACTGCCTTTAAATTGCGGATCAGTGAGACTAAGAGTAAGATCAGGAAGCAGTTAAAATGAACCGGTCCATCATGTAGACTGGATTCTAACATTCCCTGATGCTAGCCTTAAAATCTCTAAACCTCTCTCTCTAACCTATTATATAGATGAATCAATTCCTTTTAGTATTTAATGGTTTAACTCAACTTGAATTAATCCTATATGTAATGAAATTAATGACCACGAGACTTGTTTTTATTAAATTGACTCTTTGTTTAATATACTACAGGTTTCCATATTCTTTAGTTAACAGCATACTTGTTCACTTTTGACTTTCTATCAACTTAAAAGAGACTGTAAAAAACTAGTTTTATAAATCTCTTTAACTTGCATTTGGGGGATTTCCCATGCAAACTTTCATTATCTAATCTTGGTATTCATGTTCTCTTCGTTGACTGGTTTGTCAATTTCTGAACGGTATTTGTAGTCAAGAAGACCCTAGAACTGACTGAAGAGTTACTTCGAACCATCTATTCATGTTGTTGACTTCTTTAAAGAAATTACTAACTACTGTTTTAATTATCGTTTAACTGCTTTTCACATACCCCGTGCCGACATACCCTTACGATGCTAACCCTTACCGACTTCCTGGTCTTACGCCTCTGCCTTGGACTTACAGGGAACGCTGGGACAAAGAAAGTAAGGTGGAAGATGGCTAGAAGGTGGACGAACAGACTATGTATAATTAGAACAGATCTGTCAATATCTTCACAGAATGGCAAAAGGATGAATAGATGAAAATAGAATAAATCAAGCAACCAGATCTACAATCGATCTTGGCTCTGATACCATAATGGCAGAATGAAGTGGAAGCACATAAATAAATAAATAACACTCGAAAGCATAAATTACTGATAGAACCACAGAGTGTAAACCCTCCATTGTGTCGTAATCTGAGCACGGCGGCGGCAGCGCTCTAAATGAAATTTACTAAAAATGGAAAACTTTTATTACATATAACAAAAACTTACAATTTGACGATGTAATGGTTTCATGAGATCGTTAGAGATCTGTTGACCTTGAAACTGATACATTTTGAATCTTGTTTACAGGTAAGGGAGCTAGAAGATCAGAGAAGGTATGTAAGGTTGAGTCCGGGTTTTTTTCTCCCTTTCTTCTGTCTTAGAGAAGTGATTAAATTAGCACCAAAAGAGGTTGACTTTCGTAAATCCCCAAAATCTTTCAGTGGAAAAGATGATAGTGAATAGTGACAGTGAACACTGACTGTCATGTGTTTTACTAATTTCAACAGTAGCTTTCTATCAAAATTGATATTATTGACTGAAACTGTTGAGTTTAAGCCATGGATCTTGGGCATCTTGAAACTGAGACCCGTATGGATCCGGAGATCTGATTGGGCTGCTGAGCTGTTTGATCTGTTGTGAACTTTCTGACTCTACTTTGACCCCTTGGCCTGACTTTGGGGGCCCCCCCCCCCCCCTTGGGCTTGAACTTGGGCAAAGACAATTGGCCACTCTGACATTCAGATTGTCTTGAATAAATTCAGGTGTTGTGACTTGGCTTTGAGGCCTTTCGTCTTCGTGGTCTTTGTTTACTATTCCCTGAGTACTGGACGAGGGACTATCCAGCTTGGCTGTTGAATAACCTGACTTTGGGGCAGCAGGGGCTGCTGTGACTGTTTTGACTGGTCGGGGAACAAGAGCAGGAAATTCAAGCTTGACTTGTTCAATGATTCGGGGATGTTTGAATGCATCCCACCATTTAACAAAATGTTGGCGAATGACTATATTGTTGTAAATATTATACTGCCATTTGAAAATCCATGGGACTTTGTATTTGGCCATGAAGAGCAAAAGGCAGGGGAAGTTACTGTAATGTTCAGTGACTTTATATTGAGTGGAAAAAATGGTGCCCTTGATCATCAGGTCCGCAGGTAAAGATTTTCTGGAGAGCACCATGACAATCCCACCATTTTAAGAACCAGGATGGGATGACTGATTGAACTTGTGATCAAAGGAGAAAAACCAGAATGCTGGAATGACTCATTTTGGTGAAGCAAAATTTTAACCAGCTTCCATATCATCATAGTAACTATATTGGACGGAGTGACTGGTAGGTCCTCTAAGAATAGAGGGATGAACCCCATTCATCCATTGAGATAATATTGTGGAATATATAAAGAATGGTAAAAATCATTTTATCAGGGTACGTTTATCAAAGATGGGTTTAAAAACTGATGGGAACAAGCATGTCGGGATACACACAACAAACCACACACACAAACACAACCAAAAACAAAAAAACCACAAAACAACACA
>VIGQ01000514.1:35000-42500 GCA_009663005.1 Actinidia chinensis | reverse complement strand
TAGCACTGCTTATATACATAGCATGGCCAACTTTTGGATGCGACAATGAGGTCATAACATCACTACAAAATATGGGACTTAGCCCTTACAAAATAACATAGGGCCCTTGGGCCTCAACTCCGTCATTTCCTTTTATAGCTCCTCGGATTGACTTCCTAAAAATTATTTTCTAAAACGTAAGCTATATGCTTAGAGAATAACAGTATTACATGAACGTGAAAATACCATGGATCATGATAAGTTCAATCATCATCATAGTACATATACCGCATTTGAAACATCATGTACTTTGAACCGTAATACTATATAAATGGTTAAACGTTTAACATAAATCATGTGAACATAGCATAGCCTTTGCCTTTTTAAATTGAATCATGTGAATATAGCATAGCCCTTTTAGAATTGAAAACTTTTCATAACTATAAAACTATAGCATAAAAGGTGCAACCACTCAGCATAATCATAGTAACCTTTCAGTCACGCAACATAGTAACCGATATAGGTTATGCATGGGCTCTTTAGGCAAGGACGTCTCCCACATAGATATTTTATTTTCCGTCCCCTATCATAGGACTAGACATTTTATTTCCCGTCCCATATCGTAGGACTATTGGGCTGGATTAAGGTCTTGCCACGAGAAGACCACGAGTTGGTGCTATACATTAAATGTACTTCATCTTTCATGTAAAAGCATTTATCCATGGTTTGCATTTCATAGTATATAAAATTAGCATATATTTAAAAGACATGACATTCATAACGAAACATATTTATTTATGCGTTGAAAACATGAAAAACGTTGTATTTAAAATACATATATTTTGTTCATGGCATCATGTTACTCACCTCGCTTCCTATGAATAGGCGTTACGTCAAGTGCTCCTACATGTAAAACACATAAGGTACGGAATCGTAAATACTATGCTCAACAAATGCGAGAATAAAATAATTTCCTAAGTCTAGATCTTATAAAAATGGACCTAAGTTCTCCATATAAGTAGGTCAAAGGATTCAACATCTTTCGGATAACATTAAAATGTTTGAAGGAAAAAGGCCAAAATTTCCTAAAAACTGGGCTGGCATTCGAACGCCCAATTCCCTGTTCGAACGCTAAGTACTAAACAGTCACCACTCGAATGCTCCACAGGGGCGTTCTAACGCTAAGGCAAAAATGTTCGGACCATCAAATGCTAAGTCTGGAGTTCGAATGCTGGACGTACGCAGCAATAGAACTAGTTACTAGAATTTATCAAAATTTCTTCAAATACAACTAAATCTTCCCACTCTCTAAAAGATCTAAAAATTGACTCACTAGGATGAACATAACTCAAAATGAACCTTCAAAACCCACCCTAACATGATAGATCTAAAATTTAAAACTTAAAACTCTAACATTTGAAAATTTGGAGTTTTTCAAACTCTACACTTAATTCACCTAAATCAAGCACTAATACATGTTATCCAACCTAATTTGAAACTCAAAGAAGTCTTTAAAACTAACATTCATCACGTATGTATGTATACACATACCTATACATACAAGGTTTAGAGTTTTCACCTCTTTTCTCGAGTTTCCTCAAGCTTCACAATAGCTTCTACAGCTTAGGTTGAGCTCCAAGCTCTCTCTCTCTCTCCTCTTCTCCTTCCTCCCTTTTTCTTCTTCTCTTCTTCTCTCTTTTCTCTTTCCTTTCTTTATCCCTTTCTACGATTGTGTGTGTGTATAGTGTATAGGTGTGATGTATAAGCTGATGTGCACATGGGAAATAATTCCATATACCCTCCTCCATTTTGATCTCTTGTTCCTCTTTCTTTTTTCTTTCTTTTGTTTTATTCTGTTACCGTTCGAATGCCTATATTAGCATTTGAATGCTAAGAAGGAATTTGGCCCTAGTGCTCGAATGCCACATTCAAACGCACTGAGAACGTAAAAATTCTATGAAATTTGTGACAAGCTTGAGCGTTCGAATGCCCCTACTAGCGTTCGAACGCTAAGAAGGATTGGCTTGAGTGTTCAAATGCTCCCACTAGCGTTCGAATGACTAGAAGGATATTTGGCCAGAACTCAAGTCTAGGGTTTTGACGGCGTTATATCTCTAATTTGATCATTTTGATCCCTAAAATAATAACAATCCACTTTAACTAACATATAAGTCATAATTTACATAATTAGAGAAAATTATTGATTTCAGGGTATTACATGTGTCGACATTTTTAATTCCTTGAACACTATTTTCATGTATCGACACTTAAAACTCATGTGTCAACACTTATATTCCAGATTTCTTCTATCCAAATGTGTCTACTCTTCTACCAGATGTGTCGACACTTATATTTTTAGATTTGAAACTTTGTTCACCGTCTTCAGGTGTCGACATCTTAACCCGATGTGTTGACACTTTATATCTAGATTCAAGTCTGATGTCTTCATGTGTCGACACCTCAAGAACATGTGTCGACACTTCTTGCCCAGAACATATTTTTTTGTATTCCTTGTCCATTTAAGCATTAATCAAATCAAGTTCTTCAAAAATTTTCTCTTTGGATATATGTAATCTTCAATGTCTTCAATCCAGTGAGATTTATGGCTTCTTCCATTGATCTAGGACTTATTTAAATTTTGCAAAATAGCTTCCAAGTCTTGTGATATATTCTCTTCTTCTTCATTCTTGCAAGATATTTATAAATATTTTTAATCTCTTCAAGAGGTTGTATGAGAAAACTTCTCCATTGATCACCTATCACACTCATCAACCTTCAACAAAACTTGATAAACTTCTCAATATACAAGATCTTTAATGTCTTCAATATATGTAGCTTCAAGTCAGTATCCTAAGAGAGATTAATGCATAATATCATCTGGACACTAAGTAGAATCATTAGATCATTAACACTATATTTTGTTATCATCAAAATCAAGGCATAGAGTCAACACTTATCGCTGGGATCCTCTACTTCAAGGACGACTTAAGTGAATCTCCTGACATAATCCATTAGGATTTCTCCATCTTTCTGGTGGACTATGAAGAGGTGGGCCAGTTCTCTGCCTGACATGACAACTCATGAAATTGGCGACAAAGAGCTTTCTAAGATTTCTAAATGAATTGATGGTCTTGGGTGATAGCTTCATGAACCATCGTCTCGTCGATCCTTTCAAAAATTATGAGAAAGCCTACCACATCACCTCATCTGAGGCCCCTTGAAGCATCATATGGTTATTATACGAATCTAGGTGGTCCATTTGATCCATTTTTCCTTCATACACTTCTAGCTGAGAGGACAGTTTGAACCTGGATGAGACTCTAACTCCTATCACTCTCTCCGTGAATGAAGGCTCTGTCTGCTTTATCAAAGCATCCATTGTGACTAGGGCATTTACTCTGGTGTTGATAGTATTAATTCGGGCATCCAAGTCTTTGAATTTCTACTCAATCGATTTAACACAGTGTTTGTACAAACGGTTATCCCAGCAAGGTGACATTCCCTGCATAAGAGTCTACTCGCTCATTATATCCTGAGTTCTATTGGAGATCGAGACTCGGACATTTTTGGGCTCCTCCTCCGACCTTCCATGCCTGGGGTGAGGACTGATAGATTGACAACGATGGCTCCTCACAGAGTGTCCTTGACTAGTGCTCTGATCATTTGCGAGTCACAATCACCAAGAATTGACAGAATAGAGATCAATTTTAGAATCTTCGAGGGATTGGAGACGCCCGGTCGGCAGAGGTGATTATTCGTGATGCGGTGTTGCAACAGACAGCATTTAGACTATCCTCATTTCTGATTTGTTTAGAGATGTTGTGCATCTTGCAGTGAACAAGATTTGGAGCTTGACCAGCGCTCGCCATTGGAGGTGCTCTATTATCCAAAGGACCGCTGGTACTTTGTCTAGACAATAGGTGACTACACATGTGCATTGAGTTTATAGAACAATCGTTCCCACAAACGGCGGAAAACTATTGTGGTTGAAATTTGGTGAGAGTAACCAACAGTCAAAATTGCTCAGTTATGACCTCAATATTGACCTCGATATCGACCTCGATAACTGGCACATGAAAGCAAATGTCATTGGACGTGACAATGCTACTTAGAATCCCTCCGACATAGAGATGAGATCGAGATGAACTTGCTAGACAACACAAAAACTTAATGCAGAAATAGCTTGAGAAATGATATTTTTAGTTACCCCTTTCTAGTAGTTAGTGAGTGGCCTTTTAGAGATGCTGATTCCACAATGTTAGAAGACTGTGGGTAATCATCGGACAAACAAATAAGGAAGTCGCGTCTGAGGATTACGGCACAACAAGTGGTGAATTCCAGATAGAGACAATATCGCAACAATAAAAGATTAATAGAGGTCTCATGTTCACCTTGGTCTAAAGAAATTGGCTAGGTAGACTACTTAGCATGATTTGGTGATTTGGGATACTAGGAGGATATGGGCGATATAAGAAAACTTGGGCATACTGAGTGGCGACCATGATAGACACTGACTATGTGACCTTCCCTCGATGGAGAACAGTCTTATAACCAATGTGATTACATGATTAAGTTTGTGGGAATATATTCATCATCAGTAGGGATCTTTTGTTTTTTTTTAACCAGCATACCATTATGGAACACTCAACCAGTGACTAGAACATACAAAAACTAAGTTTCAACATACTAGTACTTGATTTTGATTAGTAGTCGTCCACCCTAAACCAATGGGATTCTCACCTCCAATTTCTAAAATAATGTAAGTAGAAAGATGTTGCAGCATGGGTCCACCAGAAAGAGTAAGTATTTCACTCACTTCTAAGCAAAAGGACTATTTATTAGGTCTTATTCAAAAAACCACAATTGACTTTGCTCAAAAACCTCACATGCCCAATTTATAGATGCTCTTCTATAAGTAGGGTTGTACAAATATTCGATCCACCTGCCAACCCGATCGACCTGAACCGACCCAAACCGAATCTGACCAAACCCACTTACTGTATGGGTGAATAACGGGTGAATTTCAACTAAACCGACCATATTTGGTTCAGGTGTTGGGCCATTCAATCGCCCAATCCGACCACCCGACCCGCCTAACTTGACAAACTATCATACTAAAATCCACAATTTTACCCAACCCGATAAAATTTTACCCGAATTGACCCAACCCGACCATCTATTGGATCGAATTCGGGCCCAAATTTCTCCAATCCGACTAGTTCGGTTCGGGTGTTGAGTGACCCTAAAACTCGACCCGACCCGACCCGACCCGTAAACAGTCCTAGCTACAAGCCTATTCTTCCATTTTTTTTTAATTAGTGAAACTATGAAGGCAAATTGAAGTCGAAATAGATAGGGTGATGGGGGTTTGGGTCTCTTCTAAGTTCAAACTGTCATCCCAGCTTGGTGTTTATGAAGGGAAGACAGATCCCATGGACCACTTGGATTTATACAAGAATTTGATGTCACTCTAGGGATATTCAGACGAGGTGATGTGTAAACCTTTCTCAGCTACTTTGAAAGGGTCGAAGAGGTCGTGGTTCAGAAAATTATCTCCCAGGGCCATTGACTCATTTGGCGACCTGAGCAGGCTCTTTGTTGCCAATTTCATGAGTTGCAAGATCAGGCAGAAGAATGCCTTACACATATTCATAATTCACCAAAAAGAAGGAAAGAGCCTGACAGATTACGTCAAATAGTTTAATTAGGTTGTTCTGGAGGTGGAAGATCCCAGTGATAAAGTGGTGGTCATGGCCATGATGGAAGGACTTTGCCCAGGCCCATTTTTGACTCCCTCTCCAAGAATGTCCTTAAAACCGTGTTTATGCTCCAAATTAAGGCTGGCAAGTACATTGTGGTAGAAGAATTTGCTGAAGCCAAGCAGAGAATGTGAGGAAGAGACAATCACAAGAGAAATGAGCCAAATACCCAGCGAGCTAACTATAGGGATAAGGTAAAAAAGAGGTCAGAGTGGTACACTAGGAAGAGAACCAACGATTGACATCCCCGTACGCTACCTCGTCGACCTGACCTAATGTTGCCTCTTCTCAACTTCCCTATAGCCCAGGTGCTTATAGAAATCAAATATGAAGAATTTGTGAACTGGCCAAAAAAAATCAAAACCAACCCCCTCAAGAGAAACAAAAACAACTATTGTGAGTTTCATAGAGACCATGGGCACAACACTAAAGATTGTTTCCAGTTGAAAGAACAAACAGATGACCTGATCAAGAGAGGGTATCTCAGAAAGTACATAGCTAATCGCTCGCAACCAGATTCTCTTGAGAGGAGATATGCGAATAACAGACCAACAATGGAAGATATCTAGGTAATCCATAGGAGATTTGGATCAAGAGGGTGTTCGAGCCCACCTCTAAAGAGGCATGCGAGAGAGGCACACAGGCAAGCTGAAAAAGAAGTTTACAATCTCTCCACACTTGTGGCTAGAGTTCACCAGCCTATTATCTTCACCAATGATGACCTAAAAGGTTTACATCTCCCCCATGACGATGCATTGATCTCTTTGCTACAATCGCCAATTTCAACGTACAAAGGATCCTGATTGATAATAGGAGCTCTGCCGACATCTTATTTATCTCGGCGTTTGATAAAATGAAGATTGGGTGAGATAGGCTTCACCTATTTCACACCCCTTTGGTCAGATTTAGGGAAAGTGCAACACATCCGCTTAGGTAGATCAAGTTGCCTTTGACTTTGGGAATAGTACCTCACCAAACCACAATGTGGCAAGATTTCATTATTGTGGACTACCCATCACCTTACAATTCGATCCTAGGTCACCCAATGAATGAAAAAATCAAGGCGATCACCTCCACCTATCACTTAATGATGAAGTTCCCCATTTCAACAGGAGTAGGCAATGTGAGAGGCCACCAAAAGGTTGCCAAACAATACTTCATCTCGGCTATGAAGACTGAATCTTTATCGAAGCCAAGTGTCCAATAGCAAGTACAAATTGACGATGACGAGATGGAGGCATTGAGAGACGAAGTGGAAGAGATTATCTTCGCTTATCCTAGAGAGACAAAAAACACCAAGCCCTTGAAAGAAGTTGCCCCAATCTCCATACATCCCGATCATCCCGATCGCCATGTCATGATCGGGACAGAATTAACTGAGGAACAGAGAAATGCCTTGGTAGAATTCCTGAACAAGAACTACGACGTCTTTGCATGGTCACAAGGCGATGTCCCAGGCATCGGTCCTCAGGTCGTTGTTCATAAGTTGTTCACCAATACCATTCTCCAGTTTGATAGAAGAGACGAAAGTTCACCCCGGAATGCCTAAAAATCATAAAAGAAGAAGTGGCTAAACTCACCAAAGTCAATGTTATTAAGGAATCTCACTATCCGAATTGGCTCACTGACGTTATCGTCGCCTTCCAAAAAGGGAGAAAATTGAGAGTGTGTTGATTTTACTGATCTCAATAAGGCCTGCCCAAAAGATAGTTTTCCTTTAACTAAGATTGATCTAATCACTGATGCAACCTCCAAACATGAA
>VIGQ01000514.1:10000-32500 GCA_009663005.1 Actinidia chinensis | reverse complement strand
AATCAATCCACAAAAATAATATTCTTTTTCTTTTTTTTTTAGATTCAATTCATATAATTTTTAGTTGATCCGAGTTGTAATAAGTGTGACGTTTGAGTGCTACAGCTTATATTTAGCTAGGTCCCCTTGGGAGGAACATACCGAATTATCGGTTTATTAACTACTTCGCTACCCCCGTACACTTGCGGTAAAGAATTCACTTCTGGGAGCGAATCACTCACCTGCCAAAAAGGTTGTGTGGGTGTGAGCTAATAATCAACCGTGCTCACATAGATAATCATACTCATAAGAATGATAGTAATAACCATCCACCATAAATATCCATAAATAAAGTGCATCAATGCAAAATGCATCACCCACATGTGCGTGCAGTTTTAAGATAACATTGCCCAAATATTAACGGCCGTTATCAAGAAAACCCACCATGGCACCCTTAGGCTAGTCTACCATGACTAAGCCTTAGTTAACCCACGCGTGGTTAACTTTTCACCAGTGCAATGCAAGCAACAAAAAAATATATACCTTGCCATATGATCTCATAGATATAATCATCATAATCACCTCAGAGAATATAACATCAATCCTATACAGAGTAAGGCAATTCAAATGATAAGATATCATATAGTTTATTTCCACCTGTCACTACACCACACTCACAATCAAAATCACGCCTGAAGTTTGCCTTGACTTCGTCCTTCCCCTAGCTCCTATTATCACAATTTATCAGCGCACAAGTAATAATGTATAAATCAATATGACAAATTCAACATATGCACTGTCTAAACACCCTCACATTCCCTCTTATAACTCCTCTCAAGTTCTTCCCACACAATGCATCAATGTTATGTATTGAATATATACAACTCAAGCCTATAACCTTATAATTTATTCTGATGGATTCTCATTAAATAATAGTACTTATACCCTATTAAAATTTCAAGGTGATTGGACAATATTTCACAATTGATTGTCACTAAATGCGCTCCTTATTACTACCGATTACCACTTTATATAATATGTCATTTTAACTTGAAAATTAGTCTAAACTGACCTTATAATTGGATTCAGAACATTGAAAAACAAACTTGCTTAATTGGCCAATATACACTAGGGTGCACGATAGTGTTGTGGTTTCAACCACACTTGATAATTGCTAAGTTTTGGAAGCCATTAGATCTCCCAGTAAACCCAATTCAAACTCTGTTTTCTCTTCTTACATCTGCATATATAAATATAGATATATAAATCTACTTAACCCTAATAATTGAATATACAAGAATGAGGTAACTTAATTTTCTCTTCAAAATCAATTCAATTTAAAATCTTCAAAAACATCAATTGATACCAGCCAAAATAATGATTAAATCAAACTAATAAGTAGAAAGTAAACTAATTACTACAAATTAGAGACTCACCTTCTATATTTTGATTTCCCTTCCTTTTCTTTCTCTATTCTATCTCTCACTCTCGATTCTCTATTTTTCGTTCAAATAAAGCACTACCAGCACCATTCATAAATGCACCACCAATGTAAATCTCTCTCCCCCCCCCCCCCCCCCACACATACAACACACCTGCATATCCATGTACACATGCAACACATGCACGTGCCATTGCCTAACTCAACCACTTTAATATTAATAAAATTTATTTTTCTCCTCCCACTTTTAAGTAATTACATTATGTTTCTCTTAACTTAGATGTCTTCTTTAATTTTATACCAAACATTTTGAATCTTTTAATTTAACCCCACACTAGGTTAAATATTCACACTTTCACCCTATAACTTTTTAATAATAACATTTATATCCTTACATACACTCCCACACATATGACGCATGTCATACATGATTCACACTCATTAAACTACACTAATTAACGTAATCACGTTATAATATATCATGAAACTAACGAATTATGATATTATGGTTAAGATCCTCACAACTCTCCCTGCCTTAACAGAATTTGCCCTGAAATTTCATCTGTTGGTAGAAACAGATATGGAGATTACCTCCAGCATAGACTATCCTCACTCTCCCATTAGTGCCTCCCTCTACAGTTGGCTTCATCCACAAAACTTCACCACACCAATGGTATCACCTTGTTCGAAGATTTGCTCTCTTCAGTCTAAGGATTTGAACCTGTTTCCTCTACCTAGCTCAAGTCATCCTCTACCTCAATTGGTTTGCTTGGCAAAATCCCCAACACCTGTTGATGGATCCACTACATATTTTCTTAACATAGATACATGAAACACATTGTGTAGGCTTGTACATTCTGGTCGGTAAAGTCCAATCTATAGTTGTTGTTCCAATCCATTCCATTATGGCAATAATGGACCAATGTAATCCTTGGATTCCTTTGCATCTCCTCCAAATCTCAACACACCTTTTCCATAGAAAACTTTTCAAAAACACTTGTCTCCCCCTTCAATTCAGTTTGCCTCGTGATTATCCAGCATTAACTCTTTTGTTTACTCTGTGCCCCTTCTTCAAAATGTTTCATGGACTATTTAATCCTTTTCTGTTGTGGTCTTGAATCATCTCTGGACCAACAACTTGTCTATTTCACCCACTCAACTTCATCCCAACACATGTGAGTTCTAAACACTTCGATCACCATACAATGCTTCAAATGGTGCATACCAATACTAGTTTGATAATTGTTGTTATAAGCAAACTCCATTAAAGCAACATAGTCATTTTCCGCTACCTTTGAAATCTAGCATACAAGTCCTCAACATATCTTTCAGATCTGATTAGTCCTCTCGATGTCCATCTTCTGAGGATAAAATGCCGTACGTAATTTCAATGTTGTGCCCATAGCTTGTTGAAGACTTGGCCAAAATCTAAGTAACCTTGGATCCCTATCTGATGCAATAAACCTGGTGCTCCGCAATCTTACAATCTCCATTCACTACAATTTGATATCTATCAAGTGGATAAGTTCCTTTTCAAAGAAGAAAATGAGTGCTTTTGGTCACCTATCAACAATCACCCAAATAGACTCAAAGCCAGTAGAAGTCCTTTGCAATCCACTACACATCCATCAATTATATGCTCCCATTTCCATTGTGGATTGGAAGAGATTGTACAAACATGCAGGTTTTTGATGTTCAGCTTTCACCTATTGACAATTACAACAGCTTTTCATAATTTCTGCATGTCCTTCTTCATACCTGCCACCAATACACTTCTCGCAGATCTCTAATACATCGTTGTACTTCCTGGATGCATGCATACAATGATGGTGGTTTCCTCTAGAATGTCATTCTTCAAACTTTAACTCATTGGGAAACAAAACGATTCCCCACATCAAAGGGGATCCATCATCAGGTATAGAGAAATCAATCCTCACTTTGTCTATCACGTGTTGTCTAACACTTCGCAATTGATCATCTTCTTGCATTTGGCAAATCTTGAATACGATCATCAATAAAGGTCCGTCGCTTGTAAATGTGCTACCATAACACCCTCTTCGTTTGCTCAAACTCCACTCCCAGAAATTTAATTTTTGCCACATAATTCTGCCCACAACACTTGATACCACTAGCCTTCTTGCCGACTTTCTACTCAAAGCATCAGCTACCAACATTAGCTCTTCTCGGTTGATAATGGATAACACATTCATATTCTTTAATCAGCTCCATCTATCTCCTTTGTCTAGCATTCAATTCTCGCTGTGTAAACAAATACTTCAAGGTTTGATGATCTGTGAACACTTCAAAAGACTCTCCATACAAATAATGCCTCCACATCTTCAATGTAAACACCATAACAACCAATTCTAAATCATGTATAGGTTAATTTCTTTCATGTGGCTTCAATTGTCTTGACGCATATGTAACCACATATCGTTGCTGCATCAACACACATCATAATCCTTGATGTGAAGCATTACTATATACCACAAAGTCTCTCTTTCTAGAAAGAATAGTCAACACTGGTATTGCAGTCAATGTAGTCTTCAACTCTTGAAAACTATGTTTACAATCATTTGTCCACTCAAACTTGACATCCTTGCGAGTCAATCGTGTCAAAAGAACAGCAATAGAAGAAAAACTCTGTATAAATCTACAATAATAACCTGCCAAACCCAAAAAACTTTTGATTTTTGACACATTTTTTTGGCTGCTCCCAATTTATTACTGCCTCTATTTTTTTTGGATCCACGTGTATTCCCTCTGCAGATATCACATGCCCTAAGAATGCCACTTTATCTAGCCAAAATTCACATTTACTAAACTTAGCATACTACTGTTTATCATGCAAAGTTTGTAAAACAAGCCTCAAATGCTTTTATGCTCTTCCTGACTCCAAAAATAAACCAATATGTCATCAATAAAGACTATCACAAAAGAATCAAGGAAAGTCCTAAATACTCTATTCATCAAATCCATAAAGATAGCAGGTGCATTAGTCACTCTAAAAGGCATCATAAAAAACTCATAGTGTCCATATCGAGTACGGAATGTAGTCTTTGACACATCACTATCCTTTACTTTCAGATGATGATACCTAGATCTCAAATCAATCTTGGAAAAGACACAAGCTCCTTGCAATTGATCAAATAAGTCATCAATTCGAGGTAAAGGATACTTGTTCTTCATTGTAACCTGATTTAACTATTTATAGTCTATGCATAGTTGCATAGGGCCATCCTTCTTCTGGATAAACAGAACTGGTGCACCCCAAGGTGAAACACTTGGCTGAATAAACCCTTTCTCAAGCAAATCTTGCAATTGTACTTTAAAATCTCACAATTCAGATGGTGCCATTGTATATGGGACTATAAAAATAGGTGTAGTCCCTGGCAACAACTCAATAGAAAATTCCACCTCCCTATCTGGTATTACCCCTGAAAGCTCATCTGGAAACACATTTGGAAAGTCTCGAACTACAACAAGATCAGATAACTTTAATTCTACTTTAGTTGTATCAACAATATGTGCTAGATATCCTTCACAACCTTTCTGTAATAATTTTCTTGCTTTCATAGCCGAAACCAAACAAGTTGGGATTACATCTCTTTTACCTTGAAATGTAAACTCCACTTCATTTGGCATTTTAAATACAACCTCCTTCTTGAAACAATCAATAGAAGCATGATATGCAGATAACCAATCCATCCCCAAAATCATATTAAAGTCATGAATACTTAGTGACATCAAATCAACTAACAACTCCTTATCACCAATTTTCAAAATACACTCCTTATATACCTTTTCCACTACTACCACATCTCCCACTGGGGTAGACATAAGTAAGGGTTGGGGCAATAAACTACATGGTCTACCTAAATACATACAAAATACAATAGCAACAAAAGAATGGGTTGCACCTGGATGGATATATAAATATGTATGCTATTTTCATTATTAACTAATAGCGTACCTGTCACTACATTAGGAATGGCTTGACCATTCTTCTATATCATGGCATAAACTCAGCTGAGCACAGTGGTTCAGAAGTAGTTACATTCCTATCGTGCATTTTCAATTGCTCTCCGCTATACCTCCACTCAACTACATAACGACTCATGAAACTGTAGTGGCCCTTGAGTATATCCTTGATTTGCCTGGCTATCTACTCTGTCACCCCCCCCAACCCGGCCTATGCGGATCGTGGGCGCGTGATGGCCCGAACGGTTGCCCGCCAAGGCCAACTTACCTTAACCGTGCATTTCTCATTCAAATGCCCAAATAATTTTTCTTTTGCGGAGTGTCATACTAAAAATATAAATAAAGTGTCACGTCCATACCTTCATACAGAGCTTTGTCTAAGTATTTCACTTTACATACATTCCAGCTAAACAGGAATCATACATAGTCTTCAGACATAATAGGGTCCTACCCTCAAATATATAACAAGCCCTCGGGCTATCAAACACAATCTATGCTTCAACTCGTCCTATGGTTCTTTCGCTTTGGGGCTTCGAAAAGATTTTTCGAAAACGTATCCAAAGCTTGTGAATAACATAAATGCATGAACTGAAATCCCATGATCTTTTTTCATATCATATACATATCATAGTTCGCATAAACATGTAATTTCATTTCTTTAACTTAAAGTGTCACGTAACATAAATCACATATCAAAAACATACCGTGACATAAACATTTCACCTCTTCTTGAAATCATGCACATACGTGGTGTAAATACTCGGCATAACTACTATAGCCGTATAGGGCTATGGTGGCTCTTAGCAGAGATCTCTATCATACCGGATGGTCTTTTATTTCACTTCCCCCACCCTCTGAGGACTATTGGCTTGATTAAAGTCCCGGCCAGAAAGACACGATTATCACCATGCTAAATACTTGAACACACATTGCTTTTCATGTAAAGTCCATGCTAGACATTTGAAATCATCCAAACATTCATCCATGGGTTTCAGTACATAGCATAACAACATCGTAACATTTGAAGGCATGGCTTCATTAAACCTAATGTTGATGCATTGAAAACATGGAAAATATTTGTATATACATAATACCTTTGAAAACATTTGAAACATACATAAGTTTTATATTCATAGCATTATGTTACTTCACTGGATTCTTCTTGGCTAGGTGTACCTGTGGTCCCGACAATTAAGGTAAGGAATTGTCAATACTAAGCTTATTGAATCACTAATTTACATAATATGCTTTCAACTTACTTAGATATTCTTATTCTAAGCCCAACTCCTGCTTAGTCCTTTGGTCTCAGTCTCGATATAGATTTATCAAAGAGCCCTATCTAAACGTTTGGGCAACATTTAAAAGTTCTAAGAAAAAGGCCAATTCCTGCCTGAAAGTGGTCCTAGGCGTTCGAACTCTATCATCGGGCGTTTTGGACGCTGTTTCTTGGGCGTTCGACGCTCACTGGTTTACAGTTATGAACAGTAACTGAACCTACGAATTTCTACCAAAACTCACACAATTCAACTCCAATCTTTAGGAGGTTTCTAGGATACTAATTATACTCATGGACTTCATACTTCAATTTCAACCCTAAATTTGGACTCTAGCATGCAGATCTAAAATTTGAACTTAAGTTTAAAACCTAAGCTATACATATACATAAGTGTTTTAAGGTTATACCTTTCTTGATTCGAGCTTGAGCTTCTATAACGGCAAGAAATGCCCCCCCGGGTATACAAGCAGGACTTTCCAGCTTCTGCCTTCTTCCTCTGTCTTTCTTCCTTTCCTCCTTTTCTTCTTTTCTCTTCTTTTCTATCTCTCTCTACGAGGATAGGGTGCGTGTGGTGGAGGAGTGAAGTGTGTTTGTGTATATATTTGTGAGGAAACATGGGAAATCATCCATGTGGCTCCCCCATTGTAACTCTGTGTTCCCTTTTTCTTGCTTTTTAACTATGGCATTCGAACCGTTCCTTTAAGCGTTCGGACGACTAAGAAGGATTTTTGAATATGGTATTCGAACTCCCTTGCTAGCAGTTCGAAACATGCGAGACCGAAATTTTGGATTTTTGCCTGGGCGTTCGAACTCCCCATATGGGCGTTCGGACGGCCAGAAAGAAAAACTGGGCCAAGAAACCTTAAGAATCTTAAGTCTTGAAGTTTCTACTGATTTTCAGGTCTTTTGACTATTAAATCTTTATGTACTTACTTTAAGTGGCACCACGCCGAAATTCTTACGATTTGTGAAATTTTAGAATTCGAGGGCATTACAATTTCCCCTCCTTTATAAAAGTTTGTCCTCAAACTTGAGCTAAACGTCATCAGCTTCGTTGCGCAACTCTGATAAAACTCTGTCGTATGATCATAGGTCTAATTTGTGATAGATAAACGATCTAATGGGGTTTAACCTATTGCGACTGCCTTTACTGCCCTCTCAGTGGGCAGCCTAAACCTGGTAACCCGATTTAAACTATCCAAGGCTAATTGGCCCTCACACGAAGCTTGGGTATTAGAATTACATAACATGGTACGTAGCTACAAAAGAAGTATGGATAATGAAGGACTAAACATACCTAAATTCATGGTGGAAACATTCATTCCAATAGAGATGGATACGTCCTCGAATTTAATCTTCGTTCCCAAGTAGACATCTGCATATGAGTGGATTCCGCCATACAACTCGACACTAACGGGGAATAAACTTTGTTCTAAGCACTGCGTCACGACGATCAACGATCTCAGTAATCGGCGTTTCAAACATAGACTGAAATCTTCCTTACATCCAAGGGTAATGATTAATCACATGATGGGATCATGTACATATTTTCGTAGCATCGATACGTTGAAAAAAATCATTCCTGTGAAAGCTCTGGAGAAGCGCAAGCGATAGCAACAGGCCAATTCGTTGAAGAACTTCGAATGGCCCTATGATATCTTGGCTTCAAACTTCCATTCTTACAAAACGATTTATCCCCTTGGAAGGAGATATTTTTCAAAAATACGTAGTCCCCTTCTCCAAAACTCTAAATCTCGTCTCGAACATCTGCATAGCTCTTTTGGGACTCTATGCCATTTGAAGTCTCTGGTGAAATTACCTTGATCTTATCAGGTCGTCGAGGAACAATTTCGGGTCCTAACATTTTGTCGTTCTCCAATTCGGTCCAAAATATAGGCGAACCTATTATTTTCTCACGTAAAGTGCTTTATACAGGTTGCCCATTCCCATATTTGAGTGAAAACTGTGTTGTAAGCCCAAATTCTACACAAGTGGAAGTGCATTTCTCAATTTGTTGGAAATCGAGTAGTACCATAGACCGTAACATGTTTCTAAAGTCTGGAAGTTCTTCTGAATGTCGTCGTCTGTGGATGGAAGCGGTGCTAAAACTTAGCTAAGTGCCTAGAGCTCGTTGCAAAGCTTCTCCAAATTAGAGTAAAATCTCGGATCTCGATCGAAACAATAGAAACTGGCGTTCCGTGAAGTCGATATAATCTCTGACTATGTAAAGGTCTGCGGACGTCG
This sequence comes from Actinidia chinensis, assembly GCA_009663005.1. Lineage (NCBI taxonomy): Eukaryota > Viridiplantae > Streptophyta > Magnoliopsida > Ericales > Actinidiaceae > Actinidia > Actinidia chinensis. The sequence goes on along the minus strand of VIGQ01000514.1, from coordinate 23,579 downwards.
ACAAGGAAGATGTAGTCTTCACTGCAAGAAATGTGCTGACCAGTAGTGAGCGATCTACAATAACCAAATGGCATTACAAACCTCTGGGTGAGTTCGGTAGTACGACTACAAAATCCATCGTGACGTGCTCCCATTTCCATTCCGGCTATTGTAGGGATTGCAATAAGTCATGCTGGCCTTGATGTTCTGCCTTGACTCTTGACATGACAAACATTGCGGACACAAATCTCTGACTATTTTGACCTCTTCATTCCAGCCAGGTCAAAAATATTTCCTTTAAGTTTATATACATCTTTTTCCTCTTGGATGCATCAAACTTGGTATTTATGGTTGGCTTCCTCACTAAAAACTTGCTTTTGGACTGCGGGTATGTTGGAACACATAAGCCGGCCTTACAAACCTAGAGGGGCTACCTGTCTTGTAAAGTAAAATCCGGATTTGGATTCACTAATGTCTCCTCATAAACTTTAAACAGTATGGATTCTTCTGGTTGTCGTCGCTTTACATTTATATCAAGGGTCGTTGAGCGATCATGGAGTAAGCATTGTATGTAGTTCTGGTGAAACTACTCGATCTCTGCTCTCTCTAACTCATCGAGTAAGGGTACTGCGGACATAACTAGACATGCTAGAGTGACTGTCGACTTTCGACTTAAAGCGTCGGCACAACGTGGCTTTTCCTGGGTGATACTGAATAAGAACATCGTTAATCTGTTATACAATCAGCCATCTCTCTGTTCATGTTTAGTTCTTTTGGTAAACAAGTACTTCAAGCTCTTATAATTAAGTAAAGATTCAATGTGACTCCATACAAGTAATGACGCCAAATCTTCAACGCCGAATACCACTGCAGATTACTCTAAATCATGAGTCGGAGAATCTTCTCATGGGGTCTTCAGTTTCCCGAGGCATAGGCATCACTTTCCCATGTTGCATTAAAAAAGATCCCAATTTCGATGTGAAAGCATCGCTGTATATCGTGAAAACCCTCAGTTTCGGAAGGGCAAAGCTAAAATTGCGTTAAGTTTATATTCTAATTTGGTGCGGATACTAATCGTTTCTTCATATCTAAAAGCTTTCTCTCGCTTATCATTCCATTCGAAATGGGAACGTTCTTCCGCATTAGCTGTGTCCAAGGCGTTGCAATTCTAGAGAAATCCTTCACAAATCTCCGATAATACACCAGTAAACCATAAAAAACTCCTAACTTCTGTCACATTCGTGGCCTCGGCCAATTCACCAGGCTTTGATTTGTGAGGATAACGGACACTCCATCTACACTGATGCTCCTTGTGTCTAAAAAACGCACACTTGATATCCAAAACTTGCCACTGCTTCGTTTGGCGTACATCTTATATTCCGTAAGGTTTGCAAAAAACCACCCTTAAGTGTTGCTCCTGTGGCAAAAAACTTTTAGGAATATACGTAAGATATCATCAATGAAAACAATAATGAATGCTAAAGAAAAGTTTGAATACTCAATTTATCAAAGTCCATGAATGCGGCTGGAGCATTTGGTAACTCGAACGGCATACGAGAAATTCATAATGGCCAGATCTGTGCGGAAAGCTTCTTACTCTATGTCGCTCGCTCTAACCTTTAGTTGGTGATAACATGATCTCAAAATCAATCTTTGAAGAACAATTGAGCCACCTGGAAGTTGATCAAACAAATTCATCCAACCCTGGCCAAAAGGGTACTTATTCTTAATGGTAAACCTATTCAGCTCTCGGTAATCAAGGTATAATCTCATGTTCCGTCTTTCTTTCGCTACCAACATACTGGAGTGCCCCAAGGTGAAACGCTCAGACGAATAAATCCTCTTAATAGACCTTGGAGTGAATCTTAATTCTTTCAAATCTAAAGGCAGACATGCGATTAGGGGTGGCTTTCGAACTAGGTCTAGTTCTCGGATCAAATCTATATAAAAAATCAATCTCTCGGTCCACTAGAACAGGTAACCATCTGGAAAAACATTGGGAAATTCCGGACAACATGAATATCTTCTAAGGTTGGTGAAGAGAATGCGGTCAACTACACTGCATTAAAGAATGCTTGACTTCCGTTTTGGATTAAGCACGGGCTTTCATAGAAGAAAGAGCTAGGGAGGAGGCACAACGCCTACTCCTTCAAAGATTAGTCCTGAATGAGCAAACGAGTGAAACACTACCTTGTTAAGTTCGCAATCAATGAGTGCACGTAGGAAGACAACCAATCCATCCCTAGGGTGCGTCAAAACTGCATCTCTAAGGGTATAAGGTCTACTACATTAGGAAATCATCATTGCCCGAATCTCACATGAATTATAGACGTTCTGTACAGAAATATAGGATTCCCCGGAGCGGCAATGATACTAGTAAACTTATATTTCAAGAAGGTACTGGGGAGGTAGTCAAAATAATACTCAAAAGAATTTGAAAGCATGGAATGCGTGGAACCTGAACCATAAAGAAATGTGGTAGGTTGACCAGATGGGAAGTACTACTAGACACAAACTGATTGGTAGTGGGGGTATTTTCGGGTCACAAGTGCAAAAGCGCGACCTTGTAGACTGATTATTTCTCCTTCAGTGGAGGCGGCTGTATTAGAGGATGAATGCTGATGTGCTCCAGCTCCTTGAATTTACTTTCATAGGACAAATCTCTGAATCTGGTGCCCTGTCTGGCCCACACATAACAAGCTCTACTTCGCATGCGATATTTCACCCCAATGGCTTCTTCGCTGACAAGTCTGGATTGTCGGCCAACTCATTGGATCTACTACTTCCTTGACTCACTATATTTCCTAGTTGGGCTGATGAATTCACACTTGACGATCCTGAACTCGTCGTTTTGAACTTTGTCACTCTAATCACATTTCTCCGATCATCTTCTTTTGATTTCGCCAGAATTGAGACATCTCATTCAAGGATTCCTCAGCAATTAGGGCATATGAAAGAACCTCCTGATGCAGGTAAGGTAACTGCATACTTTTCACCTTATTCTGATGTTTCATCGTAAATCCAAACCTGCAAAACCTTCTCGCCTTGCGAGATTCCGTCGACACAATGTGAGGCGGCATATCGTGATAGTTTTATAAAATTGCATTTAAACTACACTAAGATCATGTTCCCTTCCTTTAAAGTTAAAACTCTTGAATCTTCTGATCTCGGACCATCACGGGGAAATACTCCTCATTGAACACTTCCAAAATCTGGCCTAACCACAATGGCTCGTGGCTTCTTCAATTGACCACCAAATCAGTGCGGCTCCTTCAAACATGAAAGTGGCAAAAACCACGTTTTTGTTCGTCGGTGCTGGCAAGACTCGAAGCACCCTCTTGATTCCCAAGAGCACAAGACTTGCAGCATGGGGAACAAGCGTTCCATAGAAAGTGGAGGTGTCTTCAGCTGCAGAGAATTGCTTAATTGCGGTACGTGGCATCGCTCTGGCTCCTGGCAGGGCATTGCGGTGTTACGGTTGCTTCACTTCATGGTTATGTTATGTGAACATATGACGTACCTTGAAAGAGTCTCTGTAACAATGTCTTCTCTATTTGATCAACGAGATATTCGGGCTCTGCTGCCCCTCTACGAGCTCGGCCTCTTCTAGGCGGCATAACTTTACAAATATATCAAAACGTTAGGATATCTCATAACATTTAGCCATAGTACATCCTAGTATAGCAAGCGTGCATGGGAACATAGCGTGGATTCAATAATCAGTCTTAGACACCTATCTAGACGTGACTTATTCATGGTGTAAAACCTAGAGCTCTAGACGTGTAAACCTATCAAACTTGTGCTCTTGATACCACCTTGTACGCCCCGCAACCCGGCTATGCGGTCGTGGGCGCGTGATGGCCTGACCGGTTGCCCGCCAAGGCAACTTATCTTGAACCGGTGCAATTCTCATTCAAAAGGACATAATAATTTTCCTTTTGCGAAGTGGTCATAACTAAAAATATAAATAAAGTGTAAAGTCCATACCGTCCATACAGAGCTATGTCTAAGTATTTCACTTACCCATACATTCCAAGGCTAAACAGAATAAAATACATAGTCTCAAGACATAAAATTGGGTCTAGCCCTCAAAAATACATAACAAGCCCCGAGCTATCAAAAACTACAATCTATGCTTCAACCGCGCCTATGGTTATTCGCGGTTGCTCCTGAAAAAGGTATCGAAACGTAAATCAAAGCTTTGTGACTAACATAAAGCGCCATGAAAACATGAAATACCATGATCTTTTTCAATCAGACATCTCATACGTTAGCATAAAATATGTAATTTCATTTCTTTAACTTGAGCCTCACGTAACATAAATTCAACATATTCATAAAAAACATACCGTGAGCATAAACATTTAAATCTTATTGAAATCATGCACATATCGTAGGTGTAAATACCGGCCATAACATACATAGCCGTATAGGCTATGGGATGCTTTTTTAGGCCAGAGATCTCTATCGTACTGGATGGTCTTATTCACGTCCCCCATCGGTCTGAGGAGCTATCTGGCTTGATTAAAGTCCCGCCAGAAAGGACCCGAGTATCACCATGCTACATACTTGAACATACATTGCTTTTCATGTAAAGTTCATGCTAGACATTTGGAATCATCAAAAAACATTCAATCCATGGGTTCCGTAACATAGCATAACAACCATATCGTTAATTTGAAGGCATGGCATTCATATTTAGAACATAAATGTGTGAGATGGAAAACATGGAAAATATTGTTAACATAATACATTTGAAAACATTTGAACATACATAAGTTTTTTCATAGCATTATGGTACTCACCTGGATTCTCTTGGCTAGTGCTTAACTGTGTGTTCCCTACAATTAAGGTAAGGGAATTGTCCAATAGCCTATAGCTATTGAATCACTTAATTTAACATAATAGACTTTCAACTTAACTTAGATATTACTATCTAAGGCCAAACTCTGCTTAGTCAAGTGTCTAAAGTCATCGATATAGTGCTTTATCAAGTGACGCACTATAATAAACTTTGGGCAACATTTAAAATTCAAGAGAAAAGGCCAATGTCTGCCTGAAAGTGGTCAGGAATTCGAACTCTTAATCCGGGCGTTCGGACGCTTTCTTGGGCTGTTCGGACGATCACTGGGTTGACAGTTATGAACCCAGTAATTGAACCTACAAATTTCTCCAAAACAACAAATTCTAACTCCAATCCTTTAGGAGCTTTCTTAGGATACTTTAATTATAGTCAATGGGACATCATACTTCAATTCAGACATATAATTTGGCACTTAGCATGCTAATCTAAATTGAACTTAAGTAAAACCCTAAACTATACATGCTATAAATTTAAGGTTTTAAGGTGATCCCTTGCTGATTTCGAAACTTGACGCTTCTAAAGGCAAGAAATTTGAATTTCCAAGCTCTCTCTTCTCTTTTTCTTATTTCTCCTCATTTTCTTCTTTTATCTTCTTTTCTCTCTCTCTCTACGAGTATAGGGGTGTGGGTGGTGGAGGAGTGAAGTGTGTTTGTGTATATATTTGCTGAGCACAATGGGAAAATCATCCCATGTTGGGCTCCCCCATTGTAACTCCAGTGTGTACCTTTTCTTGTCATTTTTAACTGTTGGAGTTCGAACGTTCCTGTAAGCGTTCAGACGCTGGAGTTGAACGTCCTTTTAGGGACGTTCGGGCGACTAAGAATCGATTTTTGATCTGCATTCAACTCCCTTGCCTACAGTTCGAAACATGCCGAGACCTGAAATTTTTTATTTTTGCCTGGGCGTGCAAACCTCATATGGGCCGGTTCGCAGCCAAGAAGAAAATGGCAGAAACGTCTTAAAATCTTAAGTCTTGGAATTTATTCTAACTTAATTCGGGTCTTTTTGAATCTTAAATTTTATTAACTTTACTTAATTGGCTAATACACGCCGAACTTCTTTACGATATATGAAATTTTACGGATCGGGGCATTACAAATCGATAAAATTTGGCCACCCAAGGCATTTGACAATCCTGACTACATGCACGTCAACTCCACACCAATAGCAAATAAAGTACCCCAGGATTACAGACCTTTCAGGACTAGTCTATTTGTGGTCTCAACGATCCCCCGCTCTTGAACTTTCCCACACCTCTTAAGTTACTAGACCACGCACCCTCCCCCCCCATGCTAAACTGTGCTTTGCTTTGCTCTGCTCTGCTCTACTGTTGTCATTTTTGAAGACATTTGTCTTAATGGTCCAGCTCCCGAATCAAAACTCCTCTTTTTGAACTATTCTTGTCTACCCAACAATTCCTTAACATCACGTTACATTATTTTGGCTTTATTCATCAATTCTACATATTTGATAATCTCAAATGTAGACACATGGGACCAGATCAGCAAGTCTAAGCCGATCGTTATACTTGAGTTAGTCAATCATTTTATTAAGGTCCCTAGAGGTATCATTGAGGATATTCTTATCCAAGTTGACACAGTTTACTATCCAATGAACTTTATTATTGTAGATACCCAACCCGTAGAGTGCGAGTCGTCTAAGCGTTATATTCCCATCATCTTGGGTCGACCATTCTTAGCCATTGTTAATGCTATTATTCATTATAGGAATAGGTTTCTTAAACTGTCATTTGGTAATATAACCTTAGAGACTTACATTTTTATCGTGGGTAAACAATTGTCAGAGGTAGATCAAGCGGATGAGGTAGACTTGATTAAGTCTATCATCCAAGAGCATGTTGATCATGAGTTCATGGAGGATACAATTGAGAGGGCTTTAGTGTGGAGTGAGTCCAATAACCAATTGGAGTTCTAATGTGTAGGGTCTAAGAAATTCACTTCTGGGAGTGAATCAAGCAACGTACCAAAGATTGGTGAACAAGATGTTCAAAGAGATGATAGGAAAGACAATGGAAGTCTACATAGACGACATGCTAGTCAAAAGCCTCAAAACTGCTAATTACATCGCCCACCTAGAGAAAACATTTGGCATCCTATGAAAATATTGAATGATGCTAAATCCTTTCAGGCATCTTCGTGTATGCTTTCAGGAAAATTCCTCGGCTTCCTCGTGACTAAGCATGGGATTGAGGCAAATTCGGACCAGATTCAAGCTTTACTTGCTATGAGCTCACTTAGGAATATCCGCAAAGTGCAACATCTGACCGAGTGAATAGCTGCTCTAAATAGATTTGTCTCAAAATCAGCAGATAAGTGTTTGCCATTCTTCAAGATCTTAAGAAATAATCAAGCTTTTAAGTGGAGAAACAATTCTGAAGTGGCTTTCTAGCAATTAAAGCAATATCTTGTGTCCCCTCCCCTATTCATAGTTCCTAGCTTAGGCGAAGAGCTCATTTTATCTCTCAATCTCGCCAACAATAGTAAGTGCAATATTTATCCAAGAAGAAGATAAGGTTTAGAAATCAGTGTACTATGTCAGTAAGGTCCTCATAGGAGCCGAGACCAGATACCTAAAAATTGAGAAGCTCGCCTAGCACTTCTGAACCCGGCCAGAAAACTTCGCCACTACTTCCAAGCACATCCTATTATTGTATTGACAACTCCCCAAAAAGGCTTTACAGGCAAATTCCTCTCCATACCTGAATACTTTAGGGAGGTTACTCAAATGATCTATTGAGTTGAGTGAATGTCATATCAGTTACCGACCAAGGATGGCAATCAAGGCCCAAGCATTGGTCGATTTTATAGCTGAGTTCACATACGACATTACTCTAGAGCCCGAAATGTTTCTCCTAGAGGTAGAAACTCCAGAAAAGTAGGATCAAGAAGATGATCTCGCCAGATGAAAACTCTTCGTAGATGGATCTTCCAACCAGCACGACTGTGGTGCAGGACTTATTCTCCAAACACCTTCTAAAAAATGGGTGGAATATGCTATACACATCGGATTCAAGGTCACTAATAATGCAGATGAATACGAGGCCCTCCTCACCTGACTAAATGTAGCAACAGAATAGGGAGTGGAATCCTTGGACGCCTTTAGTGATTCTCAACTAGAAGTGAACCAGGTGCAAGGAGATTACCTTTAGAAAGATATTAGGATGGTGGCTTATCTGGACGACCTTAAGACTATATCAACAAAAATCAGGGATTTCAAAATTTGCAAAATTTCCAGGGAAGGTAACAAGAAGGTTGATGCCCTAGCTAAAAAACTTTTTTTTACAAAGCCCCTCGGCCTTTGACTTCACCTCGGACAAAAGTATCCCACTAGAAATTGTTTGGCAAAATTCAAGTATTGATGTTGCCAAAATCGTCTGTCCAAGCAATAGCAGATCCGAACCTGGATTGCTGATATTGTCACCTACCTCAAGGAAGGTAAGTTGCCATCAAATAAGCACAAAGCTCGCTGGATCCAATACCAGACAACTAGATTCTGCCTTATCCAAGGGAAATTGTATAAGAGATCTTTCTCGATGCCTCTCTTGAGGTGCCTCTGACTTAAGGAAGTAGATGACGTACTTAGAGAAATCCATGAAGGGATCTGTGAAAATTTCATTTCTGCGGGCGAGATCACTGGTTAGAAAAGCTATTCGCTAAGGTTACTTTTGGCCTTAAATGGAGCGAGATGTGATAATATTCACTAGAAAATGATAAGTGCTAGAGGTTTGCTCCAGTAAGTCATGTTCCAATACGCTGATGGTTACACAATGCTAGGCCCATGACCATTTGCTCAATGGGGAGTTAACATACTCGGACCTCTACCTCAAGTTCCGTTATAGAGGAAGTTCATAATTGTCGCATCGTATTACTTTACAAATGGATAAAGGTCGAGGCCTGCTCGCCAAAATCACTGAAAAAGGACACCCAACAATTTCATATTGAAGAACTTGTTGTTGGTTTGGGATGTCCCAAAGTTATATACGGACACCGCGCGTAATTAAAACGATGGATTCAAAAACTATTCTACTCGGACCTCGCATCTCCACCATTTTTTTCCCCAGTCATCCTTCCGTGGAATGGTCAAGTAGAAGTCAAAAAACCAACAGAACAATCCTGAGGCACCTAAAGGTGAGATTAGAAAAAATTCAAAGGGAATGCAGAAGACCTTCCAAGCATATTTGCTGGGCTTACCACACAATAAAGCCGACCCTATGGGGCAAGGACGATATTCTCTATGGTACCATGGAAGAGAATTAGGTCATACGAATAGACGTGGGGAATTGGCCGAGCTTCAGGCCCTTGACTGCCAAGGCGCACAACAACGCCGAGCTACGGTTTAATCGTGATCTCCTTGACAAAAACGAGGAGCAAGTAGAAGCAATGCCAAGCGTTATAAGAACTAGGTCGCCAAATACTACACTAGGAGAGTCAAGAATAGGTCTTCTGCCGGTGACTTCGTTTTGAGGAAAGATTGCTTGTCTACACGGAAGATAACGTTCTGTGGGCAGTCTCCGCCCTCCTGGGGTCAAGGTTGTCCCCCCATAGGAACTTATTGGCTAGATGACATCGGCAAAAAGGTGTTGCCTTATCCCTGGAATACTGAGCACTTGAAAAAATATTACCAATAGTTCTTGTGGTTGCCTATGCTGAAATTCACCCAAGCAACCGGAGGTTGCCAAAGTTTTTATTTCGCCATGTGTTCAATGTTTTGATCGCCAAAATCTCTATTATGTTCGCTAATCTCCATCTGATGATGGTTATTTTAATAAAATCACATTTTGATAGTTCATCTTTCAACCCAGTATTCACCAGAGTGGGTTTATGTTTGCCCAATTAAACTTTTTATTCGTCAGTTTCGCAATATAACGGATTAAACAAGATGGGTTATTGCAATATAAGAGGCCCATTTATGAGAAAATTTCTAAAACTCTTGCCAGACGATGGGATCGTTTGGGTTTTATCCTCGTAAGGTTTAGTGTTGCCCCATGTTGAATCAACTCAACACTCGCCCAATATTGCCTATAAAATTCAAGATCGCCATGATTAAGTTTGATATTTACTGATTATAGGTGAATGGAACTTCATCTCAACTCCACCCAAATTGTTGTGTTCGCATATGATTGGTTTGCCGATTAGTTATGCCAATCACCAGTGAATGCCAACTTCAGGATATACGATGGTTTGCCAATGTAAGTAGATAATTGCCCAAAAGAATGCAGGGCGGGGAACACGAAAAATAAACAAATTGTAATTAAAATAGGACGAGGTACACTCGCCATGTACAAAAAAATCACGGTTAGAGGAAGGATGGGGGTATTCTAATCGACATTAGACTCTTCTTTTCTTCCTCTTCCTTCCTTTTTTCCTCTTGTCCTCGTCTGCTCCTCCTCTTCCTCGAGCAGATTGACTCAATACCCATGCCTTCGAGGTCGATACTGAGTCAGGGTGATGGCGACGAAGTTGCCTCTTGCAGAAATCAAAATCTGCAACAAAATATTTAGAGGTAGTAAATTCTATAGCCTCCTGAAAATCATCCAGGGCCTTGAACTCCTCGACGCCTTTTTCTTGGAAAGGTCGTCCGACGTCTCACTCAGTCACTTCCACTCCACCCAACCTTGCTAGGTGGCATTTCGATCTTCTATTGTCTTTTTCAGCTCCTCAACAGCCTGCTGCTCTCGAGTCTTGAGTTTAGCCAGTTGCCCTTCTAGATTTAAGGCCAACTTCTGAGCACGAGTCATCTCGCTCTCAATTGAAGCAACTCAGCCTTGTTGAATCATTGCCTCATCCCTTATCTCCCTTCCTTGACCAACGAGAGATGAAGTAAGTACCATCACCTATAAGAAATCAAATTCGTCAGAAGTATGGAGAAACAAAAATGTAAGTTAAACCTAAGGGAGAATAGATACCTCGCCAATCCCTTGAAAGAGCCTCGTGATCAGCTGATCAAGCTCTAATCTATTCACCGCAGTCCTGTCAAGAGGCGGGATCACACCCTCGATAAGCTTTTCCACACCGAGATTATTCATAATAAAGGCTTGGGGCCCCAAAACAGCCACCGGGTTGACTGAAGTGCCCTCCACGGCAGCCATAGCGGTCGTCGACTTGGTGGTCGCCTTGCTTGGAGGCGTCTTGAACCTCCATGTCGCCTTCTTATTGGCCTCTGGTGGTGACCTGGTCCCCTTGCCCTTGGCATCAGATGCCAACTTGCCCTTGTTGGTGAGCGTGATGTTGGGTACCTTGCCCCTAGGGTGCTTCTCGCCAACGGATATCCCTTTGGTAGCCAAAGTCGACATCACCGTTGGGCTTGCGCCCTTATATCCTTTCGCGAGCTGGGCGAGCTTCTTCATACTGATTTTCTTTGACATAGCTACAAGAGAATTCAACGTCAGTAAACAAGTGAGATAAAATACTTGGAAAGAAACTGAAAACTGTACCATCTAATCTAAGCTTAGAGAGTAGCCATGGATCAGACTAGGCCACCGAACTTAAGCTTGAGCTACCTGATTCCAAACCAAGGATGAGTGGTCGGACTTTTTCCCCTAATAACCTTAGCAAAGTTATATCAGGAAGGCGAGGTAAAATAATTCTCATTTTTTTCCTAATAGTTCTTATATATTCTACCGAGCTATTGTGAGAATGGTCGCCTTGGCAAGGTTCATCTTGGGAATGGTGAAACTCACCCTCGTTGCCTGCCACTGGAGTGGCCCTGCCTACCGGTACATCCTCGCTGTTGTCCCCTCCATTAGATGCCATCGACCTAAAGGAAAGGTCGAAACTCCTACGAAAAGTTTTGGAACCAAGGACTACCTTGACCGAGTAGAGCTCCCTTCCCTTTACCGAGTCCAAGATATTGTTAGAATTTCATGTTCGTCCTTAAACAGTTTGGGCACCTTGTTGCAGGGTTTGCCTAAAAAGAATACCCACAAAAATTATTGTCACAAAGAGTGTTACACTGGGAATTAAAAGTTACTTGTTAAAAATGAGACTTCTGAAGTGCCCCCCGATTGGGAATTTTAGCCTAGGGCTTTCTGAGATAACCTGTCCGAGAAAAGAAAAACTCCTAATTGTCCTGGAGATAAAGAAAACTTCCTCTTCCATCCCTTAACTTGCTGGGATCCTCCCCAACTAAAGGTTTCTCTTCGGCCCGCGCCTCTTGAAATACGACATTTCAGAGTCTGGTCCCGGATTCTTGGTAAACACCGACAGGTTTCAACTCCTCCGGGAGAGGGCGAGGTTATGAACTCGCCATAGCACTACTGCATGACAATGCTTCGCCACGCGTTGGGGGAGAGTGTGTAGGAAAAATATTATAGAATTCACGGTCCTCCTCATTGAGGGAATGGTAGGAAGACAAAGACTGGCATGAAAGCGGCCTCATTAGAAAGCCCCACCTCACCTAGGCAAGCAGACTATCATAGTTCGCCATCTCTCAGGAAGCAGATTTGAATACTTGAAGGAATAGAGCATGACTCCTAAGCTGATTAGATCATCCGGGTTAATTACTATTCATCCTTCCAGTCGGAGGAAGGTAGTAGACTGCATCAGACCTAGAGGATCCTCTCACTAGGCAGGACGGGGGTCTAGTGACTCGTTTCCAGGTATGACTTCTCTCCTAAGTAGTTCGATAATCCAAGAAGGCAGTTGAATTTTCTAAGTCCCTACATCCGTATTACTAAACATAAAACTAAAGACAAACAAAAGTAAGAGATAGGTCACGGGTGTACATTACTTAAAATAGAGGGGAGATACTGGAGCAGGAGAGTGAACAGGGCAAGGTGAACATTGGAGTAAAGCAGCAATTCGACGTGGTGGTTGAAAACAAGAAAAGTGTAGTAATAGCATATCGGAAGCTCTAATATAGGGCGAACCAAGTGGTTAAGATCCATTTAAGCCAGGCAGGGATCACACATTTTTTCGAGAGTTATCGAGGTCATAACCGCGTCGCCTGAAATGTCATTGCCATTACTGCTTTATCAGGTCTGCCCTGAAGACATACCATCATAGGCGCCCACAACATCACCCCACATTTCGTGATTACGACTTGAGAATGCCAAGTGTTTTACTCGCATATTCAATCGGGGGGCCAACTGATGAGGGTGAATTCTCCACTGTTTATCCGACCAAACCACCTAGCTCCCATGAGCTTACCTTGCCCTCGCCGGTGGGCTCGCCAATAAGTGCTCCAGCCTGCTAATGGATGGAAGTCGACATCTCGCCTATAAAGATTCATCCCTTCCGGCTTCTTTTCACCACGACCAAGTAGCGGTTTGGTCCCAATGGCATATCCTATTTTGCTCCGAGGTTACGGGATCTCTCATATTTAGCACCTAAATCTCGTCGTGCTCTCCTCACACGACGCTCATTCTACATCGTATAACAGTGGCTCCCCCTAGTAAAGAGGCACACAAAAAAAAGTCACTTGTATGCTCTTGATAGCTCTGATACATTGTTTTTTTGTGGACCCTTGTTTGATTCACGTTGGAGGGGGGTTTGCAGAGGGCGCTCACCCCGGACGGTAACATTTTTCATATTGCGCAGGTCAACGAAGATCGATTTCCAAGCTTAAGAAGGTATTCTGATGTTGGTTACGAACCCAAATTCTTACTCAAACAGTTGTATACGCATGAACCATCCCATAATGAATTCAAGTGATATAGTGAACTTTTATCACGGCGGGGGGGAGGGGTAAACCAAGGGGGCGAATGGAGGCGTACCC
>VIGQ01001448.1:45000-55000 GCA_009663005.1 Actinidia chinensis | reverse complement strand
ATGACCAACGCAGCCCTTAGAAAAAATACTTCGAATAAAAAAATAAAAATAAAAGACAAAAGTATCAAACCATGCCACCCCACAAAGCCACTCAGCATTCAAAGCCTAGCCTTAGTTCTCTCAAGCACACAAAGGTGGTACCAGGCTAGGCCCAGCAAGGGCTCTAACCCCCCCGAATTTTAAAAAAATTATAAAATTTATACTAATCTTTTTTTACACTTTAGCTCCCCGATCTAAAATCATAGCTCTGCCCCTGCACGCAGTGAGAGAGAGAGAGAGAGAGCGCATCCACCACCTATCACTCTACCCCTTAAATGACCTAAGGTTGTGGCCTTTGCAAGGACCACAGCGTCACTGGTCACCACTCACCTTCATAGACGCTACTCGTCGTTTACATTGGTTGCTCACCATTCGTGTTTGCCGCTCACCGATTGTTGTTCACGTTCGCTAATCACTGATCGCCAGTCGCACTCATTGGTCACTTCTTGGTTCTCAACAGTGATCCATAATGCGAGAGAGGATTGAGTTTTGTTATCTTTTCTCTCTTTCTTTGCTAGCAATAGAGAGGGATTGAATTAGGGGTTCTTGCCCTATTTTTTGACTTGTGATTACCAATGCTTTTTTTTTTGCCTAATTTGACTTAAGTTTGCTCTGATTTGATGTTGATTTTTAATTTTTATTTTGTTGCCTGATTGTGGTGGTGGTTAATGGAGGGTAATGGAGGTGAGTGGAGGTGGTTAATGGTGGTGGTAGTCGGGAAAAGAAAGGGATTGTGGAAGAAGACGACAATATACAGTATTTACGCATTTATTGGAGGGCAATAAAGGAATTGTATGTTATTTATTTCTAAACAATAAGGAAAGTCAGTGTAATTTCTCAAACGTCAAGATATCCGTACTAAAAGTAAACTTTAGAGGAGGTCATTGTATGTTTCCTTTTTCTTTGGATTATTATATTCTAAAATTATGAAATTTAAAAGTCTACATAAATGATGACGGTGTAGTAGTGTTGTTAAAGGTGGTTATGTGGTGTGAGATCCCATGTTAAAATTAGTATATTTGGACCAAGACATGAGTTGGAGAATAGTTCTTGTCCGTTTGTATATATTTTATTTTATTTTTGGAGTGACTGGGGGACCTATATATAATAATTAAAATGTAGTGGATTGGATCGAATTTAATGAATTAATGGTGTGAATTGTAATTTTTGGGTTTACATTCTTACATAAAAACCAGCAAACTCTCTGCTTGCTGTTCGTTTTTTCTCCTTCTTTCTTCGCCATTTTCTTCTTTCATTCGTCTCTCTCTCACCCACCCATTGACGATTGATTTTTAGCCGGGTGGGCTTATTCCGTAAATTGAATGCTCATGTGAAATATTTGTAGATTAGTTATTGGGGTATTCTATGCTTTAAAAGTTTAGATATTGGCCAAATGTACCTTAATTTAGGTAATTAAGTGCTTATGTGATCAATGATTGGTCAGGTGGGCCTTAATTATAAATATATATATAATAAAATGATAAAATGTTGGCTGAATGGGCTTTAGTTTTTAATTTAATTGGTTAGTAGTTTAAATGTGGGCCGAGTGAGCCATAATTGTAAATTTATGTAATTAATTATTTAAATGTTGGCACGGTGAGCCTTAGTTTCAAATTTACTTAATTAGTTGTTTAATATAGTGAGTGGGCCATAGTTATAAATTTACACGATTAAATATTAAAATGTTGGCTGAGTGAGACTTACGAATTTGTTGAGTGTAAGCATTTTTGTAATTGTGGATGTTTCAAAGTTGCTAAATATGCCTAAGATCAAGGGGTGGAGCCACATAAGGGCAAGTCGGGGTCAATAGATCCCACTGAAAAAAAAATTTACACTATTTTTCATAATATAATTTTGTCATAAATACGATTTTGAACCCACAAAAATTAGTAATTTATCCAAAATTTTATAAATTCTATAATTTTTACCCCATTGATATACATTCTGGCTCTTTTGACCCCGGTAAACATAAATTTTGGCTTTTTAAATCCTATTAAATACTTATTATGGCTTCGCCACAGCCTAAGATGACTTGGATACTTAAAATGTTTAGTTTATGTTTTGAGTGTTATGTGTTAGACTTAGGTGATGAGAGTGCATCCTCAAGTTGATTTATATACTAAGATGATGAGGAAGCTTGTTTAAACTATTTAGTTTATGTTTAGCTTGTAGTTTATTTTGTGTGTGTTGATGTGTTGACTTAGGTGATGAGAGTGCATTACTAAGGTTGATTTATGTGTGGCTATGGTCAGTGCTTGTGTAGTTACAATCGGGGGGGGCTTAGGTAAGACATACCTTAGAAAATGGTCGGTGTGAAGTGGTCAACCTAGAGCCAAAAGTGGGGTTGGACATGCCTACGCAAAGAAGTGGAAGATGATGTTGACATGTGAGAACATAATGGATTGGATAATGTGGTACATGCCACGAAAATGGGATTTTGTGGTATATGCCTTGGAAAGAGGTAACGAATGATGTATGATACTTGGAGGGGAGGGGTACATGCCTTGTTAAGGGTAGTAGAGGATTATAATGCCCTGAAGTTGAGGCTCATTGAGTATTGTGGTGCATGCCTTGAAAAAGGGTAGCGGATAATGTACAAATTAAAGTATTTGTAAGGAGATACGCAATTATTATATTAAAAATTAAATTAAGAGCAATTAGTTCCAATAGTGCCCTTTTATTTTCCACTTTCAAACATATCTCTATATATTTACGTTTTGATTTTTCAAAATAGATAATTTTTTTTTGTGAAATCATAAAATAAAAAAATAAGAGGGAGTATTGCGTTTATCAAAACTTTTAGATTTATAAATTTTAAGTTAAAAAAGTATAATATAAAAATATTAAAATAATAACTTTTCATTATTAATATTTAAACAACTGTATAATTTTCTTCTTTTTTACCCACAATTAGAATTAGAGATTATGCCAAACAAGATGTTACATTTTTTTGAGTGTCAGAATCTAAAACAACTTTTGACAAATACGAGATTGATGTCAAAAAAAATTCAAGAAAATTGTACGAGTTTGAAGATGAGGGAATCATAAAGTTCCTTTTGAGTAGTAATATAAAGTACAGATGAATGGACACAAAAGATAAATTACATGAAACGCACCCTAGACTATGGCTTATTTCTGAGTTGCACCCCAAATGTATAAACTCAGACACTTACCCACCTCAATTTGCTTGGATTGTTACACTAAACCTCTTCCGTTAGAAATCTGTTAGGGTTTGGGAGTGGCAAGCACATGGCTTACTAATGTGGTGTTATTACTAAAATGCCCTTACTTTGATCATTTAGGAGATGTTTGGTAATGTTTTTACTTTTCTATTTTTTGTGTTTTTTTTTATTTTTTTTTATTTTATTTTTTATAAACAGAAATTAAAAATATGTTTGTATTCACCTTTTATTAAACTATTTTAAAAAATGGTGGCTGTAGTGATGGAGACGAAGATCATGGAGTAGGTGGTGATAGAGGCGGTGGTGGTGGTGGTGGTTATGGTAGAGGAGGAGGAGAAGGCGGTTTGGTGGTGGTGGTGGTGGTGGTGGTGGTAGTGGTGGTGGAGGATGTGGAGGACATGGGCGGTCCTAAGGGGGTCGGGTATGAGACACGGTCCCCCTTAAGATGGCAAAAATCCCTCTTCAACTAGTGTATTTTTTTGAAATTATATAACCCCCCCCCCCAGCTCCCCCGCCCTCCCCTAAGTACGATTTCTTTCCTTCTTTCTTTCTTTCTGCGTCTGCCCTAGTGAGGGCGGTGGCGGTGGCGGTGGCTGCGAATGATGTTGTTGTGGTGGAGGTGGCGACGATGGTGGTGGAGGTTGGTTGAGGCGATGGTGGAAGAGGAGGAGATAGTGTGGCCCGGGCAGCGATTGTTGAAAAATTTGGATGAAAAATTTATAAACAAAACAAAAACAATTTTTTCTTTTTTTACTATTTTTAAAAATAGTAATAGAATTTTTTTATATTTTTTTTTAAATAGCAACACAAATGAATTATTTTGTTTCCATTTATAAAAAAAATAAAATAAAAACAAAATAATTAACAACATGCCATTATTAATTAATATAGTTAACCAAACATGACACACTATCTCTCTCTGGTCTCAACCGAACCCTATCAAACAAACAAACAGGAGATAAAATCCCTCACTCATGGTTTCATCAAAACCCCGATTGACCTGGTTCGGTTCGACCGGTAGAACCGTCGAGCCGTCGAAGACACGGTCCGGTGGCCGTTAAACCCTTTTTGGTCAAAACCGGTCAAACCCACAAATTAAAAACCGAAAACTCGATGATTGAACCGTCTGGGTTCACCTGTTCTAATTTCCAAAATTTTAGGTTTTAAATAAAAACTTAGTGTAAGAAATAAAAAATATTTTATTATTATTATAAATAAATTACTGACATAATTATACATCACATGTTTAATAACGGTTACCTCAACTGTCCGGTTTTAAAGTAACTGTCCATACCCAAAGCCCACGTCTAATAATACACTGGTCGGTCCAGATCCGCACCCACGACATATCGCCGCCGCTAGCTGCCGCAGGCACACCACAACCGTGCTCCGCATCACTGTCAGGCCCACCTACATCAAGCGGCGCCTCCCTCGCTGTCACAAAAACCCCTAACCAAATCAACATAATTAATGCTAATTAGGCGGGATGTGATCGCACAGGCCACCATGCCTTGCGAACGAACCTGTTATCCACCACATCCACTCAAATGAATAACTATGATATTATTAAAAACCTTCTCTGAAAATTAAAACCAATACTAATTACATATATCATACACTAACCATAAAACATACCCCTGTAATATAAGACATTTATACAACCAACGTAAAACTCAGACAAACTGTATCAAGGCGAGAACTATCCCAAGTTTCTTCCCACAACATCCACTCAACCAGGAAACCACCACAGCTAGGACTATGACCACAGTGAACCAGACCTAATCCATATCTCTCACCTGACAAACATCTGTGTGGGGTGAGCTAAAATATCAAAAAAAAAAAAAAGAATGCTCACAATAGATAATCCAACTCATAAAGAATAATATAAATAATCTCCACCATAGATATCCAAAATAGATATCAACTGAGTTAAAGATCAACATGATCACGATAGATAATCAACCTCATATGCAATGATATAAAAACCTCCAGCATAGATATCCACTAATGAATAATTTCATGCCCAATGCATCACACATCATGTGCGCGCAAGTTTAGATAACGTTGGCCCAAAATCGACGGCTCGTTATCAAGGAATGCCCTACTGGTTTACAATCCCTAGGCAAGTCCCTTCATGACTAAGCCTTCCTCCAGTGCAATGCAAACACCAAAATAAATGTATGCTTGCCACATCACCTCATAGATATACTTATCATCAACCATCGTATAAAATCACGCAATTCCATATGAATAGACTACATGTACTTTTATTTTCCACCTGTCACCATCATAGTATATCATTATCAACATATATAATTCATCTCATAAAATATACTCAATCACCACTATCAATCATATATCACCTCATAGATATATTTATCACATCACCCGACGGTAAAAAGACAGAACTTCAATATGAATCCCCACCTGTACCGGGCATAAACCAATTGAGTCACTCCTCTCGTTAAACAGAAGTAAATTTTGATCTGCTTGATCACCTAATAACAAATAATTTCACATAAGTAATTCAATCCTATAACGTAATGATCTAGTCCAATGGATTCGCATAAAATGTTACAATTACAACCTATAAATGTTCAAGACGATCGGACCATGTTTCCCACAAACCGTTTGAATCGTTACTAATCACGCTCATTATTACTACCGATCACACTTTATCAAACTTATCTAACTTTGGAATTAGGTTAAACAGATCCTACCATTGATTCAGACGCTGAAAAACATGAAAACGACTTGTTCATACGACCCAAACCTCATCCGTTTGGACCAATTTTTGACTAGGGTATCCATAACTCTTATAGGCGCGCCCACACACTGGATAATTTCCAGTCCTGGGGCACCATTAACATAACCTAACCAGCACTGCGACTTCTCTGGTGCTTCTTCTTCTTTTTTTTTCCTTTTTTTCTTTTTTTAAATCAATACCCATTTAGACTCTATTTCGCTCAATGGCCCTGAAACCATGGAAGATCAATTAATTGCTCAAGCCCTACTTTAATCAGTATGAAACAACAGAAAACAACAATAAGAAAATGGGTTTTCAAGAACGCCCCATTCAAGACAACACGAAAGAAAAAAATTTGTTGCATAGTTACCTCTCTCATGATTGCTTCATGCTTCACCAAGAATTCGCCGCCTTCGTTCGTCTCTCTCCTTCTCCATCGATTTTTTCTTCTCTGCTCTCTTTGCTATTCTTTTTTTTTTCTCTTTGCTTTCTCTCTTCTTTACGTAAGAACCAAGAAAGGCACGGGTGGGCTTCCACCAGCCAAAACTTTGTCAAAATTTTACTTTTCCCTCTACCTTTAAATTCTCTTTAATTTCATTTCAAAAACTTTTAAAAACTCTCTCAAAGTCACACCCACTTAGTTTTACATATTTATACTTACAACAAAAACAAAAAACATTACATAACAACACCCCCACAGCTTAAAATAATATTCATTTATATCTTTAGAACTCAATCATATCATAATTAATTCATTAACCGCTAAAGGGATCAAGAGACGGGTCTCACCACTCTCGCCCACCTTAAAGAATTTCGCCCGAAATTCTCACACCCCTCATGATGAAATAAATATGAATATTATCGCCCACACTGTCATAACTATAAAACAATAATCTCCTATATATCTCGCTCTCCTAAGTCGCCTCATCGACGTAGAATTGTCTTCATTTATTTTCAGATATCGATCCAATATAAATTGAATTCCACCCATCTACTCCAACAAGAGAAGTCGAGTAAATCCAACCTATCAAGAAATTCCTTCCATAACCAAATACAGTAATCATTGCCCAATTATTCGAGCCTCCATATTAATAATAAATCGTAATCCCAATCTGTTTCACAACCCATAAATTTTATTATGTCACCTTTTCATTTTACCTTCTTGCTATTGTATTTTTTTATTTTATTTTATTTTCTTGTTACAGTGATACTTTACAATAGTCTATCACCCACTAAAATTCTAAATTTATATGTCCTCTCATTATCCGCATAACTATTCTGGGAAGTTAAGGTTATTTCTTAACAATTCAAGTCCAACACAACAGCTTCATTTCTTTCATGAATCGTTCCAACACAACGGGTTATACATCCACACAAGTGTTATAAGACCTCTCCATAGACAGTTGGCCAAATTGTCATACCAAAATATTTTGATAATTGCCACCTCCATTCACTATTCAACTTAACCATCTTTGAAGTACAACAGACAAGACTATAGACTCTTCAATATTTACATCTCTCTGTGACTACCCATCCCAAAACCCAAGCGGCGACAAGCCTGCTCATTGCCAACCAAGATTCATCATATATTGTTATGAGATTTCACCATATTTCAACACTCATTCCACATTCATCCAGTCATAATCATAGGTCATCAATGAGTTCATGTACTTATAACACTTTTTATCATATAATGTTTGAAATACGCACTAAGCTCACCACATAGGTTTTCCCCCAAATGATATATAAACCACCACCATTAAATGTAATATTTTTCTTGTAATGCAATGTATGATACACACAATAAACACACTCTTTTAGATATCCATAAATGCCACCGTGACACTCTTGTAGGCCTCGTCCACCGGACTACAGCCTTAGGTTAGCCCACTCGTGGCTATACCTTTCTCATATTATGGGCTTTTAGCCCACAATTGATTTACCAATAGCACCTCAGTACTCAGGCGATCAATACCATATTATAATGTCATCACAGTCTGCCACCATCATCAACACAATATAGTACACCGACATCATCCCCATATTGAATGGCAATATCAATATCAATATAGATAACAAACTTCAGATATAAGTTACATAATTCTACCTCATACAACCTATCATTAGACAATAGGAGTAAAATTGTCTCAACTCTCACCTACTACATCCATTATCTTCCTCCTGCTAGCCCAGTGGATAGTAGCAACTATAGTTTTTAATGAATTTTCACTCACCCATATGCCTAAGCATGAAAATATATTTTTCTCACTTTAACATATAGTACACATCCTAAAATCTGATATAGCATTATCTAAAATCACATCCTCACTCCTAGACAACATATTCAACACACGGCTGAAACCAGTTTTTTAGTTTTCAACTATTAAAAATTTTTGCTCCCCAATTTTCAAATACTCCATTTAGTCTTCTCATCAATAATTCGTCACATGTAATCACAGTAGTAATCCTTTCATCACGACAAAATAAAATCTTAACAATATTTTTCTTAAAGCATATTTTCTCAACAGATTACAACCATAATTTCATCTCGAAAAAGTCAATGATAGATTCCACACTTACCTTCAAGAACTAATTATCCAAACGTCCACCAGCGCCGCCTTTACTGTGGCACCTCCACCAGCAAGCCCCCATACCCTCAATCTGAAAACCAGATGTTGTAAACCGGCGTTTCGCGCAAGCAAGTTCGATTCCCATGGATAAATTGGCCGTCGATTCCCACAGAGCTTGACGTTGATATCGAGCTCACAATATTTTGGCGTCCTAGTCGAGCCCATTTTTGAAGGTATCGAGCAAGCCAGTGATGATCTGGTTTACCCCGCGTGGCAGCTGTCAGTGATGCGTTCGCATTCCCCGAAACTTTTCTGGAGCTGATTGTTGAATCTATTTGGATTTTGATTAGGAAAGAGGAGTTGGAACGAAGCGATTCAGTCCGATTGGCGTCGGTGAGCACCCATCCCCTCAAATCAGAGCCCATGCCCTCCCAAAAAAAACACACCCTCCCTTAGTGATGCAATGGGGCAGGGCGGGGCCGGAGGTTGTGTCCCGTCCCCGACCCCGAAATATTTTTCAGTCCCTTCCCCAGCCCCTATCCCCGACGGGGATTTTTTTTTTACCCCCATCCCCGCCCCTAACGAGGACTTGGGATCCCCCGCCCCCGATCCAAACCCCGAAACTCACGTTGGGCGCGTGTGTGGGTTTGGAGAATTAAACTTGAGAGGCTGAGAGAGAGGATAAACTAGATCCATAAGATTGGTACCTTTGAGCGGCGCCGACCCCTCGCGACGATCTCGTGAGGTGGCAACATCTCATCGTCGTCCTCGTCGCCGTCGCCGTTGTCCAATGTTGTGAGCTCGTCGTTCCAAGACCTTCCTCGGCACACCGGACGGTCATCGGCGCCGACGATGATAACTCGCGGGACTTGAGACTCGCCGACCCTCCTCTCTCTCTCTAAATGTGTGGTGTAGCTGGTGCGTGTGATGTTGTCTGCCTTATGGCTTCAACGTTTACTATTTATAGGGTAAATTACACTAACCTCCCCTGAAGCTTTTGATATGACGTGAACTCCCCTCAAGGTTTTAAAACGACACTAACCTCCCTTTTTACTTTACAATAATATATTTCGGGGAATGGGGAACGGGGATCGGGGGCGGGGATATACAAAACCGTCCCCGCCCCGATCTCCGAATTTTTTTTTAATCCCCGATCCCGAAAAATCCCCGACTATTCACACCCCGATCGGGGCGTGGAGCGGGGCAAGGGGCGGGGCGAGGCGAGGCAATTGTACCATCCCTCCCTCCCATCTTGTGGGCTTACTCCTCTTTTTTTTTATCCGGGTTTGAAGGAGAGTTAGATCTATGGTTCTAACTTTGGGGCTTTACTAGGGAAAAAATAGGAGAGAAACAATTGAAGATTACATGAAGTTTTTTGGAGGGCAAAAAGGGATAATTTACATTTCTGTGTTAATGGCGTCCGCTGAATTTTGTGATTACCATCTTGGAGGGGATCCAGTTTC
>VIGQ01001448.1:30000-35000 GCA_009663005.1 Actinidia chinensis | reverse complement strand
GGAAATAGAAAGAGAGAAAACCAACTAGGATGGTTGCCATGTGTGACAAATACCAATTTTAGTACCAGTGAAGAAGAGTGACAAGGTCCATAGAAAGGGTGACACTAGGGGAAGGAAAATAGCAACATAGATTGAGATAATAAGGCATCATAAGGTGTGATTTAAAGTGAAGCACTGAAGTTGTGGTATTAGATAGCTCAAAGTGGACTCATGCGGCCTAACCAAACCATTATAACAGAACTCCGTTCACATGAATAGTAATGATAAACAAGTAATAGCAAGAATATTGTAGGAAGAACCACAATTTAAAATCGTTCGACAAAAACTGGAAGTGGTTCTGTCATTAATGAATTAATGGAATTAAAGTCATGGAAAAGGAAATGACACGAACTACTCATTAGTGCAGCAAGTAACCGCTGCACCTCTTTTGCAAATTAAAGTTGTTTGATATGGTTCAGTTAGTTAGATTGTTCATTTGTTCATCATTTCATAAGAAAAATGAAACAACGTGTCTATGGTAGTATTTGTGTTTTTCTCGATTAAAAAACCACCAGAATGAACACGTTTCATCAAAATAAACACAAAACATAATCAGTTTTTAGGGATCAACAATTGTTAAAAACAAGTACAAAGTTCTCATTATGCAGTCCTAATATATTAAATATTTCTTTTCCTTTTTTGTCCCTATTTTGTAATGACTACAAATCCTTTGAAATAAACACTATACCAGGGAGTATACACAATAAATAGCGTGCAAGTTTTATGCAGTATAAAATTGAAGTTGAGAATCAACTTGGTAATAAAAGAAAAGTTCTAAGAAATTATATGAGTGATGAATATGAATCATTTTTTGGTGAGTTTTGTTGTCAACATGAAATAATTCACCAATTGACTGCACCCTATTCACCACAGCAAAATAGTATTGCTAAAAGCAAAATAGAATTTTAAAAAATATAAAGAATGCCATGTTGATAGTTCGGGTTTACCACATAACTTGTGTGTGAGGGGGAAGCAATCTTTTCTGCCAATTATATTCTTAATAAAGTCTCACACAAGAAACTAGGACCGAAAGCTATTGATTGTGTATTCATAAGATATGCAAACAATAGCAGTGTTTATCGGTTTCTAGTGCATAAGATTGAAAATCATGACATACATGTCCATACAAGTAATACAAATATAGAATCTCCTATTTAAAATAAATAAGTCATATGACTCACGTCCAACCTATAATTTTTAAGAGTTACTAGTTTTCACTTTCAAGTTTCTTAGTACGACCAAAGTTGTAAAATTGATATATCATTTGAACATTTAAAATAAAATTATTACTAAATGAGAACTCATTTGAAACCTTTTAAAATTTCTAATTTTATTCACCATTGTCTCATTTTAATTTGAGATAAATGTTAAATAAAAAAGAAAATAGTGATATTAAGGAGGCAATCCCAAATGAGGTACAATCATAAAGAATGAAATGATCTGAGTAAATAAATAATACAAAGAGAGAAGTTTATTACAAGAGAAGTTATCAACCTAAGTTTATTTTACAAATAGATGAAAAGTCTTGGATGATAGGGACGACTTGGATGATAAACTCACTGAAGTCTACCTCTTCAATTTGGTCTACTTCTGGTAATTGTTTACCCCTCGTGAAAATATTGGTCTCCAAAGTTATATTACCGAATGAAAGCTTAAGCAACCTATTCCTACAATGAATAATGGCATTTGTAGTTGCTAAGAAGAGTCGTCCTAATATGACAGGAATATGACGCTTAGATGACTTGGACTCTATGGGTTAAGTATCTAAAATAATAAAATCCACTGGATAGTAGACTGTATCAACTTGGATGAGCACATCCTTTACGATACCTCTAGGGACCTTAACAAACTGATTGGTTTTAACTCGAGTGTAACATGTGTGAGTTTAAGTTCAACTTGACCTAGTTCTTTATCCACTCCTCTCCAAGCCAGACGAAGGAGAGTTGCTCCACGTCTATCTTGCGGTATCCGAACACGCCGTGAGCTCAGTCTTATTAAGAGAGGTGGCCAATGAGCAACGCCCAATCTATTTTGTGAGCAAAACGCTGACTGATTGTCAGACACGATACTTACCATTAGAAAAGCTCATTCTGGCCCTAATAGTAACCTCACGCAAGCTCATGCACTATTTTCAAGCTCACCCCATCTCGGTTTACACTGAATACCCGCTCAGGGCCATATTGATGAAAGCAGACCTGACGGGCCGACTCTCTAAATGGTCCTTAGAACTTGGGCAGTTTGACATAAGTTTCTTGCCGAGGGCGGCAATCAAGGGACATGTACTAGCAGACTTCGTGGCAGAGTTTTTCCCCAGGTCAGGAATCCCAGAGTGGAGTCAATCGAAATCTCCGTGAAGAGGGAAAAACTCACAAGATGCGCAATCCGAGCTCAGAACTACGAACGGGAATACCGAGGTCGATCCAGAGCCATCCAGAGAAAGAGGTCCCATTGAACCAAAGAGTTTACCTGAGGGAGCAGAGGTTATTTTAGAACCACCTCAGGTAGACCTTTCTTTGGCATGGCAAATGCATGTCGACGGAGCTAGAAACAGTCAAGGGGCAGGTGCAGGAGTAGTTTTGAAGAGTCTCGGAGGGGCGATTTTCGAACAATGTCTCCGATTTAATTTCCCAGCAACGAACAACGAAGCCGAGTATGAAGCTCTGATTGCAGGGCTGAGATCTGCCAGCAAATTGGGAGTGCCGGAGCTTTGCATATACAACGATTCTAAATTGGTCATAAATCAGGTGACGGAAAAATTTGAAGTTCGGGGAACTAAAATGGCAAAATATCTGAAGGTGGCAAAAAACCTTCTCAGTGAGTTCCGAGCATGTAAAATTGAACAGGTCGGGAGAGAATTCAACGCACATGCAGGTGCGCTTGCATCTCTAGCATCAACCTTTGAAGGGGACCTCGACAGAACGATCGCAGTCGACGTCATCTCGGTCCCGAGTATAGAAGAAACATGAATATCCATTCTAGTCAACACGCAACTTGGGCCGAGCTGGATGGACCCTATCGTGAATTATCTACAGACTAACCGGTTTCTAGATGACAAAAAGGAGGCGCATAAAATTAGGATCAAGGCTGCACGGTTCTGGATATCCCCCTTAAGAGATTTGTACAAAAGGTACTATCAAGGTCCCTACTTGCTGTGTGCACATCTGAGCCTCGTCGAGGATGTGCTTTACGAAATCCATGAGGGCATGTACGGATTGCATTCTGGGAGAAGATCATTGGCACACAGAGCTCTTTCATAGGGGTACTAGTGGCCTTACATGCAGAAGGATGCTCAGGTATATGTGCGCAGGTGCAACAAATGTCAGCTCTTTTCACCCCTGATCCATCAACTTGCAAGGGACTTAACTCCGCTTACTAGTCCTTGGCCCTTCGCCTAATGGGGAATGGATATCGTGGATGTCCTACCCAGAGCTCCTGGCAATAAAAGGTTTTTACTAGCAGCGACTGATTACTTCACTAAATGGGTGGAAGCTGAGCCGCTGGCCCAGATCAGGGAGATAGACGTGATAAGATTTATTCGCAGTAACATCCTATCCAGATTTGGCATCCCACGGGCCTTCGTGTCGGATAATGGTACCCAATTCGTTGGAAGCAAAGTCAGAAGTTTGTTGGAGCAACTAAAGATTGAATTCTACAATTCAACCCCGAGCTACCTGCAGTGCAATGGCTAAGCCGAGGCCATTAACAAGACTATCATGAACGGGATCAAAAAATGACTCGAGAAGGCCAAGGGAAATGGGTCGACGAGTTGGCAAACGTATTGTGGGCCTATCAAACCACACCGCGGAAGGCGACGAACTAGACGCCATATTCTTTGGCGTTCGGATTTGAAGCTGTAATCCCGCTGGAGGTCGATTTGCCCACAATTCGGATAGAGGCTTACAACACATCTCACAATAACGAGGTCCTGGCCCGAGATCTAGACTTGGTTGAAGAAAGGAGGGAAAATGCACTTATCAAAAGGCCGATTATCAAAAGCAATTGACTAAGTCCTTCAATCAGAAGGTTCAACAGAGAGAATTCGAGGTGGGTAGTCTCGTTCTCAGAAAGGTGGTTGGAAACACCAAAGATCCAATCGACAGTAAACTCGGCCCGAACTGGGAGGGGCCCTATAAAATAATCAAACTCACCAGCATGAGCTCTTACTATTTAGAAAATGCGGAAGGAAGACAAGTTCCTAGACCCTGGAATTCTAGCAATCTGCTAAAGTACTTCCACTAAATTGTAATGCTGCACTGAGCTTCAACATATATATAAAAGCATCACATCCTTCAGCTGTTCTTTTATGTAAATACAGTTACAACTTTGACTTCGACCCTTTTTACGAGTTAACTTGATTAAATCGTGAGAAGGGGTTAGCCGAGCTTTGCAAAAGCACCGAATTGCCTTCGTTTGCTTTAATCAAGTAACACTTGTAAAAACTGAGGGGAAAACTAGCCAAGCTAAACCGAGCTCCGAGCTTGTCCGATAATTTTTACGAGCTAACTTGATTAAATCGTGAGAAGGGGTTAGTCGAGCTTTGCGAAAGCACCGAACTGCCTTCATTCGCTTTAATCAAGTACACTTGGTAAAAACTGAGGGAAAAGCTAGCCGAGCTAAACTGAGCTCCGAGCTTGTCCGATAATTTTTGCGAGCTAACTTGATTAAATCACAAGAAAGGGTTAGCCGAGCTTTGCAAAAGTACCGAACTGCCTTTGTCGCTTTAATCAAGTAACACTTGGTAAAAACTGAGGGAAAAGCTAGCCGAGCTAAACCGAGCTCCGAGCTTGTCTTATACTTTTTACGAGTTAACTTGATCAAATCGTGAGAAGGGGTTAGCCGAGCTTTGCAAAAGCACCGAACTGCTTTCGTTCGCTTTAATCAAGTAACACTTGGTAAAAACTGAGGGGAAAGCTAGCCGAGCTAAACCGAGCTCTGAGCTTGTCCGATAATTTTTACGAGCT